>PVLC010004451.1:0-63021 GCA_004027655.1 Graphiurus murinus
ACCCCCAGCCCTATTTTTTTTAATTATTCTTTATTTTGAAACAAAGTCTCACTAAGTTGCGGGGTGCCTCACTAGGTAGCTGAGGCTGGCCTCGAACCCAGATCCTCGAACCCGGATCTTCCAGTCTCAGCCTCCCAAATGCTGGGATTACAAGCATGCGCCACCACACCCGGCTTGTACCACATTTTCTTTATCCATACATCCATTGAGGGGCCCCTAGGTTGGTTCCCTAACTTGGCTACTGTGAATTGTGCTGCTATAAACACAGGTATGCCATTATCACAAAAGTATCCTTTTGTTTTAGTTTATTACCTTGACCAGAACCAGATGGAGAAGCAGGTTTTTGTGTGTTGGGGTTCTCTCAGAGACCCTGATAAATAACAGAAAGAACTGTTTTGAAAGTGGTGAGCATATTGCTTGTTTGACTGATATTACCTTCCAAATATGAGCCTACTATTTTTCCAAAATATGAGCCTACTATTCCAAAGTATGAGTATAAAAATTATTTTTATAATTTTCAAATATTACTTATATTATAACTAAGTGGAAATCCTATACCCAAAGACCTGGATAACTTTAAGTCAGAAAGGAGCTTTGACAACCCTGTGTATTACAATCATTGGGAAAACCGCCTTTACACATATGTTGATTTAGTGACATTGTATGTATTTATCTGAGAGTTAAGTTCTCCAGCCAGAAATAGGGCAAAAATTACAAGAATCAGATTGAAAATCCATTAGGTCATCATCCCCATAAGATCAAGGACAACTCTGAATTATAAAGTGTTATCTATAAAGTATAACATACACAACATCAAATTTATCTTAAAGAGTAATCACACAAAATATGACTTTGTAGCTTCTCCAGTAGTTTACACATACTTAAGGTTGAAGCAAAGTTCTAAAACACCATGTCATCTTTAGTTTGTTTTCAATTCCTTCCTATCCCTCTTTAGCAGAAGATCTGAAATGGAGAATCTTTTGTAGAAATGTTATCCATTGACCCATCTCCCTGGTTCAATTTTCCAATCAAGACATTTATCTGGCACTTGTTTAGTCGGCTTAGTGTTTACCAGAGCATTAGATGTCAAGGCCTCTTCAAGTTCTGTCTTTCAAGCAGCCAACTTTTCTGAGCTTTGGGACAAACTGCCATTTCTTGATGTGAGACCGTGATTTGTGAGAAGTACGTATCACTAAACTTCATAACCACATCACTGTGATGAGGGACTCAGCCTGTGGGAGCCAGGAGGTAGACCCACCAGTGCTAGGGAAGTCTCAAGCCCTCCCTCCAAATCAATCAATCAATCAATCAATCTCAAATTTACATTAGCTAAGCTGTATGGTGCAGGCCCTTCATAAAGTTAGCAAATAAGGACATTAAAACTGCTGTCTCTAGCTGGGCGTGGTGGCACATGCTTGTAATCCCAGCATTTGGGAGGCTGAGACTGGAGGATCCGGGTTCACGGCCAGCCTCAGGTACCTAGTGAGGCCCTCCGCAACTTAGTGAGACTCAGTTTCAAAATAAAGAATTAAAAAATAGGGCTGGGGGTATAGCTCGGAGGTAGAATGCCCCTGAGTTCAATCCCCAGTACCGCAAAAAAAAAAAAAAAAAAAAAAAAAAAAAAAAAACTGCTGTCTCGCTGAGGCCGCCAGGCATACCCTAACTCTTACCTCTATTCTATACCTTCTATTTCCTTTTGCTTTGACACAGAGGGAAGGACAAGACAGATGCTGGTCAGAACTCATGGTTACTGAGTGTAATTGGATCATGAGAGTAGAAATCCCAGGAGTGGATAAACCCATTGTAACGGATTTATCTGGGTGATGACGCAGGCTGGTGGGTCCCTGGAGCTCTGGCCCTGGGGATTCTATGTGGCTCCTCCTCCTCCTGCTCCCTCTCTCGCTTCCGGCCTCCATGATGTGAGGAGCGCAGCCCATGTGCTTTCCTCCTCTCCGCCTCCCGCCGCCATGCCTGAGATCCGAGGTCCCCGGACTCCCATGGACTGAACCCGAAACTGTAAGAAAATGAATCCTCTTTCCTCTAAGTTATGTGGTCAGGTCTTTAGATTATGGCTGCAAGAAAGCTGACCAGAACACTGAAATAAAGCTAGCTGAGGGTCGGCATGGCTTCCGAAAGCAGATGGATAGAGTTGCTCAAAGGACTCCATCAGGAATTTCCTGTCTCCCGTCTCTGTGCTCTGTTCTCTCCCAGGTTATCCCAGAAGATGGCAATGAAGGCCACAGTTGCCCTGGATGGGTAACTCCAGGGAAGAAAACCATGTTAATTTTGTATAAATCATTACGTATAAGCCAGGCATGGTGACGCACGCTTGAAATCCCAGAACTTGGGAGGCTGAGACAAGAGGATAGCAGGTTCAAGGACAGCCTCAGCAAACAAGGAGACTCTCATCAACCTAGCGAGACCCTGTTTCCACATAAGAAATAATATCGGGCCGGGGGTGTAGCTCAAGGGTAAAATGCCTCTGAGTCCAATCCCCAGTACCAGAAAAAATAAATAAATAAATAAATAAATGTATATATAAATAAATACATTGTTACGTATAAATGTACAACATATTCAATAAAACAGCCTGCTGGGCTAGCAGGAAGCCCGTCTCTTTCTCCCCCCCTCTCTAAGTGTTTCCTGAGACCCCACTGGAATCCTTAGACTTGTTTATAGCTTCCTACTGGTCACTCCTCGCCTGCCAAGGAGTCAAGAGATCATTCCAGGAATTCCAGGAATGATTTTCAAATTGGCTTTTGTTGTCTGGTTCTCTGTTGGTAAAAAAAAAAAAAAAAAAAAAAAAAGGTGTACACATGATAGAAATTTGGTAAATAGAACAAAACATAAAAAAGAACAAAAATCAACTCTACTTTTGCCATCATCATAATAGCTTAGACGAGCAGGTAGCTTATTTTTCCAACATTTTCATTGTGAAACACCTATAAGAGAATATAATATATGTGTATAGTTTAATAAATACTACCAAACAAACCCCCCAGGTAACCATCTCCAAGGTCAAGAAATTCAGAATTGCCATCACTCAGAAGCTCCCATACATGTCTCTCCCTATTCATAACCTTTTTCCTCCCTGACAAGTAACTGCCAGCTTGATTTCCACAATAATTATTTCCCTTGCTGATTTTCATTATAATTTTATCATTCAAGTGCATGTTGCTAAAATATGTATTTGATTTTCTCTAATTTTTAAATTTATATAAATTAAATCATATTCTATATAGTTTACATCTTAATTCTTTAACCCAATAATACAAGGTTAGCACACATTATTTGATGTACCTGAAGTTCACTTATTTTCATTGCTGTGTAATATTTCACTGTATGCCATGATAATTCAGTTCTACTATTATATCAAGTATTTTTCTTGAATATTTTCTTTCTGTGATAAAATCATACTGTCTCTAAAATACTACTTCCATTGTTCAAAATTTTAGCATAAAATTTTTCATGTTGTAAAAAGTTACTATTTTTTAAATATGGTATCTGATTGCTATATAACATTTCATTATACATAATTTGAAATTTTACCCATAATTTATTTAACCATTCCTCTAGGGTTTTCATTTCAATTATTCCCAACTATTTGCTACTATAAAGAACATTATGGTGAACATGTTTATACACAGAGAATTTTTAGCTGTATTTCAAAATATTTCCTAAGGTCATTTCCAAAAGATAGAATTACCATTTCAAATAGCATAAATATTTTAAATCAATTTTCTCTGCGCTAGGGTGACACTAATCTACTCTTGTCAGGAATGAATAAGGTCGCCTATTTCAAGTCAGCCTTGCCAGCACCAAATTCTCTCTCTCCCTCCCTCCTCCCCTCCCTCCCTCCCTCCAGCCATCCATCCTTCATCTTCTTAGGGGTTTTAATGAAATCTTTGACCACTATTTGGTCGCATACCAAAAGTGGACTTCTTATGTACAAGAAATATCTAGATGAATTACACCCTAGAAAAGACCCGCCTTAGACTTGGTAGTCATTAGTAATAAATGAAGATACTCATGGATGTAAAGAGAGAGAGGAGACTCAGCGCCTGCTTACCCTGTAAGGTAAGCAGGGACCTTACAGCTTCTCTACATTCTATCTCTCTTGTGAACGCAGAAGTTGACATTGGTACATTGTTTAGATTTAGCTAACTTGATCCTAAATTGCATTTTTATGTTTTAAATATGAGTGCCACAGATTCCCGTGTTTTGAGTGAAGAAGGCTGAGGCAGCCCACTGTCTGCTCAGGACGGGCCACCTTCTAGATGGACCAGGCCCGCCCTCCCCACTCTTCCCAGGGGGTGTCCCGGAGGGTGACAAGATGACAGGGCATACGGAATGTACTGGAACTGCGTCTTAAGTGACCCAGCCAGAAGGTCACCACAGCAGGCTGCTGGAATCACCCTGGGGTCCCTAGGCTGCCTGTGCCTTAAAAATACCTCACATGAGCCCAGAAACCTAGCTCCCAAGGAGAAAGCAACCTGTGAACACCTGCCTTAACACTGTACCTTACAAGCCAGGCGTGGTGGTCCACACCTGCAATCCTAGTACTTGGGAGGCTGAGACAGGAGGATGGCAGGTTCAAAGCCAGCCTCAGCAACTTAGTGAGGCTGTCAGCAACTTTGCGAGACTCTGTTTCAAAATAAAATATGACTGGGGGTGTAGCTTGGCGATAAAAGGCCCCTGGGTTCAATCCCTAGTACAAATATATATGCATTACAGAGCAATATTACCATCAAAATCTGATGTTTCTAGAGCTGGGCTTATAGCTCAGCAGTAGAGCAAGGGTGGGGTTCTGGGCTCCATCCCCAGCACTGCTATATATCTATGTCTATATCTATGTCTATGTCTATGTCTATATCTATATATATCTATATCTCCAATGTTTATATTAGATATTTTACATGTCTCTCAAATCTTTCTTTGATGCTCAGCTTCAGCTAATCAGCAGCTGAACCGAAATTGCAAAGACTACAGGTGCATGGCGTTTGCCCCACAACGATAAGATGCAGAAGCCTCACATTGCCGCGTTCTTTTCCCTAAATCATGTTAAATGTGCATCTGAACTCCTCGTGGTCCACGTTAGCGAGGATTTAAAACTTCCTCATGCTCTGTGAGCCGCACTGCCTCCTGAGACCACACAAGAAACCGGCGGGGTTTACAGGATAAATAAATAATAAGTAAATTAATTAAGTAATTAATGCTTTAAGGGCTTCTGGGGAAGCCGCTTTTTCTCCTGACAGACACAGCGTGGAGGTCCATTTGAGGGAAGCTCCAGAGCTTCCCCCAGCTCGACCCCTGCAGCCCCCACCAGCTGCCCTCAAAGGCCTGCGCCAGCCAGGTGGGGTGGCGTACGTCTGTAATCCCAGTACTTGAGAGGCTGAGACAGGAAGATCATAGGTTGGAGGCCAGCCTCAGCAACTTAGAGAGACCCTGTCTCAAAATAAAAATAAATAAAAATAAACAGAGCTAGGGGTATAGCTCAGGGCAACATGCCCCTGAGTTCAATCCCCCATACCAAAAAAAAATCATCTGGTTCCCTTCTCTGATAGGCAGGATCGCATTTGTTATTCAACAAATAGTTATCACATGCTTTGTAAATACAGTCATGGTGCTGGAGGCTGGGGATATACGAATACCCATGCTTAAGCACTCCCTCTGCCCAAGGGCATCCTCACAATTATTAACCCACACAGTGCTCAGGAAGCACAATGTCATCCTGGTTTAATATGTGAAGAAACTTAGAGAAACCAAGGTCTCTGCTCAGAGTCACACGGGGAGTCATTGTTGGAGCAGAGCGGTCTGGCTCAAGAGCCAAGCTCTTAGTCAATACCCAAAGAGCTCCATTCCGTGTCTCTTTCACGCAGCATGTGCATTAACAGAATGATCGCCAGACACCCACCCACATCGCTGCCGCCCTGGGACTGACTGCCCTTCCAGCCCCTCTTCCCCTAAGACCCCCCCTGATTCAGGTGCACCCACCCTCCAGCTCCTCCAGGATCCCAGATCTTCATTCCCCCGGGTGAGATAAAGACCTTTAGCACACTAAGCACTAAAAACATTTTAGTGGGCGTCCACACCCAATATATAGTTCTTGAATGTGTGTGTGTGCGTGCATGCGTGTGTTGTGTGTGTGTGTGTGTGTGTGTGTTGAAATGATACAAAACTTGGCTATGCTATAAGAAAATTATTTTGCTCTACATTTTTAGATGTGAGGTCTGGGGTAGGACTCTTGTCTAACATGCACAAAAGTCCTGAGTTTGATCCCCAGCATGGCAAATAAATGAATTTTCAAACATAAAAAAAAAATAAAATTCTACAAAGTTTATTGAAGCTGAACCAATATTTTCTCTCCCTCTTCCTCTCCCCTCTTCCTTTTCCCTTCGCCCCACTAACACCAGCAAAGTCTTTATGTGGGTAATCCAGGCCCACACCAAAGGAGGGGCTAGGTGAGGTGCTGGGTAAGGTGTCCAGGGCAGGTGCATCACTGAGGGCCCCTCCATCACACTGGCCATCCATCTTAGACAGAGTTTAATGCTCCTCAGTATCAAATATTATCTGAAGCTCCTTGAAGTTATCATCTCTAAGATCCTACTTGGCTCTTACCAATGACCCCATTTAGCTGCGTGTGTTAGTCAGCTCCTTGTTTCTGTGACCAAATACCCGACGAACACAGCTTAAAGGGGGAAAGGGTTATGTGGCTCATGGCTTCAGGGGTGCAGTCCATGGCTGGTGAGTCCAAGACAGAAGCATCATAGCAGGAGGGCGCGACAGAGGGGAGCTGCTCAACTCACGCAGCCAAGAGACTGAAAACAAGACAAAGAGACGGGGAAGAGGAGGGCGCACGAGAGAGAGAGAGAGAGAGAGAGAGAGAAAGAGAGAGAGAGAGAGAAGGAGTAAGAGAGAGAGCTGGAGAGACAAAGTGAGAAAGAGAGAGTAAGAGCCACAGAGTGAGAAAACCCTAACACTGTTAAGATCTATTCTTAAAAAAAAAAAAAAAAGCAGGAGGAGAAATGTGAACCCCAGGACCTTACAGCTTCTGTAGGTTTTTTGGTTTACGCTTGCAAAACACTATATCCTGCTTGATGATCAATGTACTTGTGATCTTCATTAGAAAGATAAGAAACTTTTTTTTTTTTTTTGCAGTACTGGGAATTGAACTCAGGGGCATTCTACCTCTGAGCTATACCCCCAGCCCTATTTTTTATTCTTTACTTTGAAACTGAGTCTCACTAAGTTGCGGAGTGCCTCACTAGGTAGCTGAGGCTGGCTGCGAACCCGAATCCTCCGGTCTCAGCCTCCCGCATGCTGGGATTACAAGTGTGTGCCACCATGCCTGGCTAGACACATATTTTTAAAATATCACGTCTATTCCTCTCACCATCAACAAAAATTTTCCTACGCTGTCTCGCTTCAGTAGATACGGTTGGGCTTAGGTTAGTCAAAATTGGAAGTGACCCCATGGCTTACCAAAATATACCTGTGCCACGCGCAAGGACCATTCTCGGGACAGAGAAGCACGAGGCTCGGTGCTTTAAGGACTGAGGTGCTGTGGGAGGAAAGATCTGAGCCGGATGATTAAAATCACAGAGAGAGAAACCCCATCAGCTGCAGGTCAGTGGTCAGCTCTCTCACAGAAGCCCAGAAAAATGCAAGCTCTCTTCTGGTTCAAGTGATTGGGAAGGTTTTAAACTCAGAACTGTGGTTACGCTGAGCAGGTTTTCATGGGGAGAGAGGTGCGGGGAAGGCATTCGGTGACACGCGGTGAGAGCAAAGGAGGGAGCAGCAGCTGCGCTTGGGATCCATGAACGGCCCTCCAGATAAAGGGAATGGGAGATCTTTCCAGGAGAAGCAAGAGCCAGGGTTGGAAAGTCAGCAGAGGGGAAAGGAGGTGCCCAGCGTCCACTCCAGACCCAGAAGTGGGGTTTCCTCGCAGCGGCAAGGGACTCTCGGAAGGTCGCTGGGAAAGCAAAGGTGTAAGGAAATGGTGGCAGGAAACTAACCCACAACCGTGGCAGTAACATTTGTCAACTCCTAAGACTCAACAACGCCCTGCACACTGACAGCGGCTTCCCCAACAGTCACCGCCTCCAAACCTGGATACCGCAAACAAACCAGTATCTGTGTATGGGGCGTGCATTCTAGGCTCACATCATAACCTAAACCATGTCACAGTGATACACGTGCACCAGCACTGGGTGCCGCTACCTCCCCGTCCCCCTCCCCACACGGAGCCCTGGGATTCACATCGGGATCTTCACCTGTGTACACGTGGCTGATGGCGGTAATTCCTTCCATGAACCTCACTCTTCCTCCTCCCCTTCCATTAGACCACCTCCCTGGCTTCACCGAGGTTTCTCCTCCATTATCTGGAGTCCCTCTGTAAGAAGAACAAAACCATGTCACCTGCAACAAGATGGAAAGACCTGGAGAACATTAGGTTAAGGGACATTGGCCAGTCACAGAAAGTGAAAGGTCGTACATGTTCGCTCATATGCACAAGCCAGAGAGTGAGGGGGACACCTTGACCTCTTCTGTTTGCCTCTGGGGTGACCCCTGGACCTGATTGGTTGGATCCCCCGAGTCAGGCCTCTGGCCCGGGAACCCCAATGCCAAAAGGAGCAGGTGGCGTTGGGTCCTTTGAGAGAAGCTGTGCGTGGAGCTTGGGTCTGGAGCGGAGGATTGCTCGAGACCCGGCCCGAGGTCCAGCGGGACACGGTGGGTCGTCCTTAGCCATGGAGGCACCAGGGAGCTGAGAGATGCCCTTTTATGCCAAGCCAGTTGCCCTGGCGACGGGAGTAAGCCTGGATCCTAAGAGAGAGACTCACCGGCCACACAGAGGGACCATGGAGGGCGGCACGTTAGGATGCTCCATCCGTGAGCAACCTGGGCTGAGCCTGGACTCCGCCAGACAGCAGCCACTCACCTGGAAGCACGGGAGGCCCGGCCCAAGAGGCACTGCAGAAATTCTGGGGCTAGAGCGGAGGAGAGGCAGCTGCCCTGCAGCCTGGGAGCTGTGACCAGGGACCTCAAGCAGTGTGGCGGCAGGAGAGACAGAGGCTGAGCAGAAGGACCAATTCAAATCCCAGATATTAACCACTCTCCGACACACACAAGGCCCCCAGAGCGGGCCCTGGACAAGTCACTCCCCACCCCCGCCAGAAGGACAGCAAGAGAGGAGGGCAGAGAGGGGGAGGGGGGGAATAAAGTCCCTTTACTTTTTGCTTTTTTAATATGCTTTTACTGGTGCGTTATAGTCTCACATCATAATGTGAATCATGTTGACACTGACATACATGTGCACAGCACTCGATGCCCCCCTCCCCGCCTCCTCGTCTCCCTCCTTCTCAGTGCAGAGTACTGAGATTGACTTTGGTATGTTCACATGTGCACACACAGTCGATGGTAGTACTTCCATGAATGAACCTCGGTCTTCCCCTTCCCCTTCCCTTAGACCACTTCCCTGGCTCCACTGAGGTTTCTCCTCCGTTATCTGGAGTCCCTCTGGCATCCCAGTTACTCCCTAGCTTGCACGTATTAAAGAAAACATACGTCCCTTCACTTTCTGTGACTGGCTAATCTCACTTAACATAATGTTCCCCAGGTCCTTCCATTTTCTTGCAAATGACCTAATTTTATTCTTCTCTTTTGCTGAGTAGAATTCCATTGTGTGGATCTCCCATCATTTTGTACTCCATTCTTCTGTGGATGGACACCTAGTTTGCTTCCATAATTCGGTTGTTGTGAATCGTGCTGCTCTAAGTGTAGCAACTGCTCGAATCAGAAAGTCTCTTTTCAACGAGATGGAACGATGGTCTCAGGATCCAATGACAGCTTTAGCAGCCCCAGGCATGTCTGTGCAGCCTGGCTGAGACGGAAATCAACCCAATCAAGGCCCGGCGGCTCCAGGAAAGAAAGTCCAGGAAGGAAAATGTGGAGGAAGAACCCTGGACTTCTACAAGGCTGAGACACTGCCAAAACCTAAGAAGCAACAAAAGCCAGTGTCACGGGGCTGGGACAGACAGGCACACAGGAAGGGATTCGATGGTAGCGCACAGCTCCTAGTTTCATTCCCCAGTTGTGAATCAGTACACTGACAAAGCACACAGAACGGAACTGGGATGTGAGGGTGTGAACCGACCAGCACCAGCAATGAGAGACAGACGGGAGGGGTCAGAAGAGATGAAGGGCAGTCGCCAGCGCCACGCTCTGCCAGCTCAGGGGTCCAGAGAATCTTCCCACAGCTTCGGGGACAGGATAGCACTGGAGTTGTGCAGGTAGTCAGGAGAGGACTGAGGAATCCCGCACAGCTGATGGGTGGAACGAAAGGTGTGAGGTAAATAGAGTGACTATTTGATCACCACTCCAGTTAGCAGGAGTCCCATAGAAAACCTTGAGTGAACCGGGCATGGTGGCGCACGCTTGTAATCACAGTACTTGGGAGGCTGAGACAGGAGGATCACAGGTTCGAGGACAGTCTCAGAAAGCAGTGAGACTCTCATCAACCTAGAGAGATCCTGTTTCAAACAAAGCATAAAATAGGGCTGGGAGGTGTATCTCAGAGATAGAATGCCCCTGGGTTCAATCCCCAGTATCACACACACACACACACACACAAAAGAAAACCTTTGGTGACTGAGAAAATCTCACAGTTTTGCAGATTAATTAAAACATGGATGGAATTACTTGGAGGAACAAAAATTTAAAACAATAAAAATGTTAAAACGTTTTTCCCCACCTCCTCAGAGGGAATGAGAATATAAGGAAGAGAAGGGCTTCCTAACGAGACTGACTTTTTAAACCTGTGGACCTCATGCTTTGATAAAGGAAGGCTTTTTCCCTCTGAGAAAGAGAAGGTAGTGTGTGATCCAGATGAGGAAACTGGACAGAGGTGGGAAAAGACAGGGGCAGATGTGACAGACGTCACTGAAGGAGCACCATCCCCACGTGAGCATGCATGTAACACGAGGACAGAGGAAGAGAGGACAGAAAAGAGACTACCAAAGCGCCAGGTCTGGATGAGTAGGACTTTAGAGCCACGACCAAGAATCAGGAATTTAGGAAGGCGCACTTGTTTGGGGGAATATGGCATGTCTCATTTGATTCCCTGGTGAATTAAAAGATGGCACTAGACATACGTGGATTTAAATGGTCCTGGACAGGGTAGTGGATTCCCCAGGTGTGGTCTCTTTGCTCCTGTGTCCCTGGGGGACTGCACAGCTGATGGCTGTCAGCGAATAAAGACGGAGAGAGAAGTCCAATCGTAGAAAATGCCGGGACTTCACTCAGGAAAGAAACCCTCACCGCTCCCCAAGCTGGAGAAGAGACTGGGAGACCAGGGGCGGGGAGAAAGATGGAGAGTCCCCTAGAGAGAAGGCCACCAGCAGGGCTGAAAACACTAACATCCCAATCTGCGACACAGGGTGAAACTAAGCTCTCCGTGAGGGTTGGGTGAGGAGGACTTCACAGGCATCCCCTGAGACGCCATAGAAACGCCTTTAGTTTGGTTTAAGCCAAGCGTGGGGCAAAGGTGATGGAAGTAAGTGTCGGCCGACGGCGCCACCTAGTGGCCACAGAACGGATCGTTCTGGCTTGTCGGGAGAGGCGGGGCGCGGCCGCCAGGGGGCGCACACAGATATGTAGGTGCACACACAACACAAAACATACCAGACACACACAGGCACAATACACAGACCACACACAAAACGTACACATACACCACACGTACCCGTACACACACAGCACACGTGCACACACAAAAGAAAGGGGACACGTCCCTAGGGGTCTTTGAGAAATGAAATTAGGTGTGAGTTTAAAACCAAATAATGAAATTTTTTCCCCATTTGTGTCAGCTAGTTAACTAAAGGTGCATTATTTGGAGGCTCCAGTCCCCACTTCCCCCATTCTCCTCCCGCCCACGTAGATAGTTGGAAAGAGATTCACGCCTACGCTAAGAAAAAGAAAATGGTGCACGGCACAAAATTGTTGCTTGAAATTGTCTATGGTACAGCCAGGTGTGGTGGCACACCCCTGTAATCCCTGTACTTGGGAGGCTGAGACAGGAGGATCGAAGGTTCGAGGACAGCCTCATCAAGTAGTGAGACTCATCGACCTATCGAGACCCTGTTTCCAAATAAGAAATAAAATTGGTCTGGGGGTGTAGCTCAAAGTTAGAATGCCTCTGGGTTCCGAAGAAAGAAAGAAAGAAAAGAAAAGAAAAGAAAAGAAAGAAAGAAAGAAAGAAAGAAAGAAAGAAAGAAAGAAAGAAAGAAAGAAAGAAAGAAAGAGAAGGAAGAAAGAAAGAAAGAGAAGGAAGGAAAAGGAAGGAAAAGAAGGAAGGAAGGAAGGAAGGAAGGAAGGAAGGAAGGAAGGAAGGAAGGAAGGAAGGAAGGAAGGAAGGAAGGAAGGAAGGAAGGAAGGCAAGCATGCATTATCTGTGGTAGGTAACAAAAAATAAATAAATTGGGACCTCATATAAACAAGGTGTTTTTTGCAGCTGTGATCCTGAGAGAGGAAGACTGTTCTGAATTATCCAGGTGGGTCTGTAAAAGGGGAAATCGAGGCAGGAGATACAAGAAGAAAACAAATGCTCCCCTCAGCCTCCAGAGGGGGGACGGTCCTGCTGACGCCCTCACAGAGCCCAGGTGGTAGGAACTTTGGACTGCAAGGTCAGATCTCGCGTCATTTTAAGTCACTGAGTTCATGGTAGCTATGTATTGATATTAATATATAAAAATTGAACCCACATACCCACACTCTAGGAAGTAACGGTTCCACCATCTGGGGAAAGTATGGCAGTTCCTCATAAAACACATATTCTTATTTATCCTAGAAAAATAAAATCATATATCCGCATTATATTTACACATATGTTTCTAGTGATTTTACTCAGAATCACCCAAAACTGGGTACAACCCTCATATCCATCAACTGGGGGAGGGGCACAGCATTTTATATTCACCCGGTGAATGCTACTCAACAAAAGAACTAAGTAGCGACAAGTGCTACGACACAGTCACATCTCAAATGTGTTCTGCTGCATGAACGAATCCAGACTCCAAAGGAGGCGTGCTGGACGGTCCCCTTCACTCACTCCACATCTTGAAAAGGAAAATCTGTAGGAATGGGGACCAGAGGCAGCCTTACCTGAGCCTGGGAGTGTGCAAAAGGATTGAGAACGGAAGAGACTGAAAAACTCTTTGGGCAGGTAACGGCAGCACTCGTGACTTACCTGTATGAGGGCTGGAGCAATTGTATGCCTTTGTCAAGATTCAAAGCACTGCTGGGCGTGGTGGTGCATGCCAGAATCTCAGTACTTGGGAGGCTGAGACAGGAGGATCGCAGGTTCACAGCCAACCTCAGCTACTTAGTGAGGCTTTCCACAACTTAATGAGACCCTGTTTCAAAATAAAGAATAAGAAATAGGGCTGGGGGTGTAGCTCAGAGATAGAATGCCTCTGGGTTCAATCCCCAGTACTGCAAAAAAAAAATACATTGTATAAGCAAAACAATAGTGCCATGTCTAGCAACTGAGAGCTTAAGGACATTTTAGAAGAGCCTTAACCTTGCTTAATTATCTTTATTCATTAAAGTCCTTGGAACAATGGGTAGACATCAAATAACATCCCTATAATAATACATTGTTTGACCAGGCATGGTGACATGTGCCTGTCATCCCAGTACTCAGGAGGCTGAGACAGGGGGGTTGCAGGTTCAAGGACAGCCTCAGCAAGTAGTGAGACTCTCATCAACCTATCGAGACCCTGTTTCAAAATAAAAATAAAATAGAGCTGGGGGGTGTAGCTCACAGGTAAAATAACCCTGGGTTCAATTCTATCACCACACACACACACACACACACACACACACACACACACACACAAAGATTCAAAGCACCCACACCTAAAAAGAATGAATTTTCCTTTATGTAAACACAACCTCAATATACCCTAATTCTAATAAAAAACAAAAATTAAAGCAAGCAACTTAAAACTGGACT
Source organism: Graphiurus murinus (assembly GCA_004027655.1). Taxonomy (NCBI): domain Eukaryota; kingdom Metazoa; phylum Chordata; class Mammalia; order Rodentia; family Gliridae; genus Graphiurus; species Graphiurus murinus. Next base: position 14,012 of record PVLC010004451.1, read on the forward strand.
TACCTTTAAACTAGACTGGCTGCTTATTCATTTCAGAATTTCCCTGAACTGCCAATTTCCAAGCTTTGTAGCATCGAGCAGTCCCAAACCAAGACAAAGTTCCACTGAACAAAAAACTGCTCGTGTTTTTCCATCATAAATTACCAAAGATTTTATTTAAGTCTGGATAATGCATGTTTAAAGATAATATATTGACCTGAGTCAATAACAAAAAAGATAGATGGGCGTGGTGGCACACGCCCGTAATGCCAGTACTTGGGAGGCTGAGACAGGAGGATCACAGGTTGGAGGACAGCCTCAGCAAGTAGTGAGACTCTCATCAACCTAGTGAGACCATGTTTCAAAAATTAAAATAAAATGGGCCTGGGGGTGTAACTCAGAGGTAGAATGCCCCTGAGTTCAGTCCCCAGTCCCACAAAATGAAATAAAATAATAATAATAAACAATAACAAGATTAAAAAGGCACAGAGTGAACTACTTTGCTTCCTTCGTCCACCTAGTTTTCTTCCCTCAATAGCCATCGGACTAGCTTTTTGTGCGTCGCTCAGGAGTCTGTCCTTGCACAGTGAATACAGGCATGGTTTATTTTTCCCTTTTTTTTTTTTTTTTTTTTTGACGCCCGAGTGGTAACCACATTATGACCACTATTAGGTATCTCAGTGCCTCCTTCCACAGCATTCCCCCAACCTCCCCCCACCCCTCAATGTCCTTCCCCACTAACCCACACGGAGCTCTCTCACCTGTGAACCTGCAATGGCCCCACAGTCCCGCATGTCCAGCCGAGGTCCCGGGGCCACGGTGTCAGTGGGAGGGCGGGCACCTTGAGGAAGCGGGGCCTGGCGCCCCAAGTTAGGTCCCAGGGCACGTGCCCTTGGGGGGACTGTTGGGACTCCCCCGTTTCTTCGCCTCAAGGGAGGTGAGCAGCCTCCTCTGCCACTCATACCACCGTGATGTGCTGTGTCAAAGCGACAGCCCACCACCCGTGGACTGAAAAGGAGGGGCCAGCGAGTCTGTCCTCCTAGTAAGGTGCCAGTCGCAGGTCTCTGTGGCAGCAACAGGCAGCTAATGCATTGCTCTTAGGAGCTGTGTAACATCCATTGTGCACGGGCACCGGGTTGCTCTACAGCCCCTGGTGCACAGACCTCGAGGTGGTTTGGAGATTTTATTAGAAGCAAAGCCACAATGACTAGCCTTAAACCCATGTCATTTCACACACGTGACATCTGTAAGTTTCCTAGAAGTAGTTCTGTGAAAGCAAACAGCTTGTGGTGTATTGGTGAAAATGATCTGTGGTGTCACACGCCCCCACAGGGGGATAGAAAATCTACACTGGCCTCGTGAACAAACGGAGGGTGACCTCGGCTGAGCTGCTGAGGGGAAGGTCACGCCCCACAGCTGTGTTGTGCATTGTTCTTATTATGACTCAAGGTACATGCTTTGCAAATGTTTCAGAATAACACCACTGCTTATCATAACTTCGTGTCTCCGGCCTTCATTTCTCATGAGTTATTGGTCTTTTGCAGCAGGAATGGCCTCTGAGTATTTTTGAGATGTTATACCTGAGTTGCAAATATTTTTCTTTTTTTTTTGCAGTACACTCAGGGGCATTCTACCTCCGAGCTACACCCCCAGTCCTATTTTTTATTCTCTATTTTGAAACAGGGTCTAAGTTCTGGAGGGCCTCACTAAGTAGCTGAGGCAGGCCACGAACCTGGATCCTCCTGTCTCAGCCTCCCAAGTACTAGGATTACAAGTGTGCGCCACCACACCTGGCTTGATATTTTTCTATGTGTGATTATTTTCCTTTCAAATTTGCCTGTTGTGACACATCACATTTCAAACATCAGTTTAATCGTTCTGCACATTAAGACTTGTGCTGCCAGCGCACCTCTTGAATCCATTTTCTCTAGCCTCGCCTCCTGTAGCCTCATGACTGTGACCCATTGTCACATCGGGGCACTCAGGGCCACGGGTGGTGCTCCTTGTAATGATTCAGGACGACAGCCCAGTCAGGCTCTGTCTGGAGCCAACTGGGATAGATGATCTCCTTACCCAGAGCCAGCTGCCTTTATTAAGGTCCAAAGTGAATTGGCAGCATGTCTTTGCATAGAAATATATTCTCATTCGACCCTCTTCACCTCCAACCATTCATACACAAGTTAGGAAACTACAGACACGATTCTGTACTTTGCTTTTTCACTCCAGGGAGACTTGTCTTGGGGACCTTTCTATAATACACATAAAAAACTATTCTTAGGCTGTGGCAGTATTCTATCACTGTAGTTTATTTGACCAGTCTTCTACTGATGGACACTAGGTCATTTCCAATCTTTTTCTAAAAAAAAAAAAAGTATCACAATAACAAGCTTGTGCAAATGTAATTTCCTAAGTGTGCAGGGAGAGGTCCAGCAAACACTCAGGGTGCTCTCACGAAGTCAGAAGCCGATGCACTTGTGGCTTCAATAAACATGGCCGCACAACACCCGGTGGCTGGCTCCTCTTTGTGCTGGCCACCTCTGGGAGGTGCTCGTCCACGCCACCTTGCCAACAACAGTATAGACTGCAGCGTCTGGATATTTGAACCTCTGGTAGGTGGCGAGAGGGTTATCAGTGTAGATTTACCTTCTTCCCTGTATCAGGAGCAAGCTCAAGTGCTTCTTCCCATTCTCTCAGTTGTGTGCACTTCTATTCTGAATGCTGTCGTCTTTCTCTCTTTTAACTCTCATACCGGTTTTGTGCTTTTGCTACCTTACTTTCTAGGGAGCATTTATGCAAATTAGCTTTGTTCTGTGAGATAAAAACACTTTCCAGATTTTTATTTGCCCTCTAAATTTCCTTATAGCTGTTGGTGGTGCTTTTCTTTCCCTCCCTCCTACTCTCCTTCCCTTCTTTGACCGTGCAGAAATGTTTTTATCTTATGTGGTCACAAATAGACACCTCTCCCCCCTGTGGTTTCAGGTGAGTGACAGGAAGGCCTCTCTTCCAAGACTGTGTGTGGCACGTGGACTGCAGGGCGAGTGTCCTTAGGAGGCTCAGTTGCAAGCCAGCCGGGCTGTGGACAGGTCACCCTGCCGCCAGGTGGCAGACACCTCGCTGGTCAGCAGCCATTTTGAGAATTATCCGCTATTATACCAGTTATGGACTTGATCTTGTGTTTTTCTCAGCGGCTGCCATCACACCATTTATTTCAAAAAGGGACTCAATCGCCACACAGCAAATCCAGACTTGTCTTTATTCTGTACTAAATGTTCAAATTTATTCGTTTCCTTCTCTGACTTGTTAATCTATCCACCACCTATTGGTACCACCAGCTCAGTGCTGCCCTAACTACTCTTTGCCATCTGTTGTGACGTGTGCAAAGAATGGGCCCCTCTTTGCTCTCATTAGAGCTTTACTAACAATTCTTTTTTCATGTAAAATTTAGAATCAGCTTATCTAGTTTAAAAAAAAAAATCTGAAAAGACCGAAGATTCTGAGAAGAATATTATTGCTACTTAAAATTTTTCAAGGGGAGCCGGGCATAGTGGTGCACGCTTGTAATCCCAGCATTCGGGAGGCTGAGACCGGAGGATCCAGGTTCATGGCCAGCCTCAGCTACCTAATGAGGCACTCCACAACTTAGTGAGACTCGGTTTCAAAATAAATAATAAAAAATAGAGCTGGAGGTATAGCTCGGAGGTAGAATGCCCCTGAGTCCAATCCCCAGTTGCGCCAAAAAGAAAAAAAATTCAAGGGGAGCGTATCCAATTATCCATTTGTTAGAACATGTCTTATTAAAGGCAATTGCTTCACTTTTTAAAAAATTCCGTACCTAGCCAGGCACAATGGTGCACACCTGTAACAGTGACTTGGGAGGCTGAGGCAGGAGGATCACAAACCCAAGGCCAGCCTGACCAGTAACATAGCAAGACCCTGTCTCAAAATAAAAAAAATAAAAAGGGCTGGGGGAGTATCTCTGTGGTAGAACACCCCTGGGTTCAATCCTCAGCACCACAAATACAAACAAAAGATATCTATTAAGGATGCACAAACAGAAAAATGACTACTGGAAAAGCAGCTGAAAGCAGAAAACAGAAGAGCCAAGATTGGAAGAGACAAAGAAAGTGCTCCTTGCTGGAAAATACTGTATTTTTATCTCCAAGATAGTGATGGATGGTAAACAGGAAAAAAACAGTTTCTGGTAAGAGAGAAAAACCGGTGTTTTTAGGCCACGCTGTGTCGTGAGCTTCTCTGTGGAGCTGATGTACACCCATCAAAACCTCCAGCCCTCCACGCCCACAAGACCACCAGCTGACACCACTCCCAACCGACGGCCTTGGCTAAATAGCCAGAGCAATAAACTTCCCAGACACCCATCCATCCCGTGATTCAGGGGGAGGAACCGTTTATTGGTCATTAATCTTGTGCATACATCGACTGCGATTTTCCAGGTTTCACTGAGTAGTAAACGTGATTAATACACTGCCAGTTCACGATCTCCAGGCTGAGGTTCCAGGGAAGGTAATACGGTTATCAATTTAATATAAACGAAGCTATAAAAAGAGCTAAAAGCAATCTGGCCTCCTAAAGAAAAAGTGATGACATATCAGACAGTGGAGACCAGGCAGCCACAACAGAGGGGGGCTGGAGGGGTCGCTGTCCTGGCCGTGAGCGAGGGCGTGGGGGCAGTGCAGCGAGCGAGGCAGGGGCGGCAGGCCGGGCCCTGGGTGGCCCTCAGTCGTCCTCACCCCCACAGAGCAGCAGCAAGGCTTTCTTGTAGTCCCCTGACGTGTCGCCCTGGAATCAGAGAGCACACTGCTAACCCCCATGACTCACCCAAGCCACGGAAATAATAAGGCATGCAGGAACATCTGCCAGGAATTTCACCCATATGGCTTCCCTCTCCCGTGGGCAATTTCCCTGTGTGTGACAGTCACATCAGGAATGCTGGACCGGGAGTTTCCTACTCATGTAATCTACGCTAAACTTTCTAGTTTTCCTCCTTAAAGGCACAGTTTCTAAGACAGTCAAACGTGTTCCACAAGTACCTTACAACTGAGCTTTCTCACTAAACTCCAAGCCTCCATCATGTACTACACATCTGGAAAAAGAAGCCAGGCTGGGGCCGTCCAGGAGTTGTGCTTTGTCAAAGACAGAAAGAAGCCAGGTGCAATGGCCCACGCATGTCATCCCAGTACAGTACATGGGAGACTGAGACAGGAGGATTTCAGGCTCAAGGCCAGCCTTGGCAACTTAGTGAGACCTTCAGCAACACAGCAAAACCCTGTTTCAAAATTTAAAGAATTTTTTTTTTTTTTTTTTTTTTTTTTTTTTTTTGCGGTACTGGGGATTGAACTCAGGGGCATTCTACCTCCAAGCTACACCCCCAGCCCTATTTTTTATTCTTTATTTTGAAATCGAGTCTCACTAAGTTGCGGAGTGCCTCACTAGGTAGCTGAGGCTGGCCGCGAACCCGGATCCTCCGGTCTCAGCCTCCCGAATGCTGGGATTACAAGCGTGCGCCACGCCCGGCGAATTTTTTTTTTTTTAAAGAAGCTGGGGGTGTAACTCAGAGGTAAAATGCACCTGAGTTCAATCCCCAGTACCAAAAATTAAGACAGAACGCAGAATGTGCTTTGCTTCTGGTTGTCTCCTGCATAAATGTACATGGAATTATTGATATTTCAAACTACAACTATCTGGGCAAACTCTCAAGTGCTGTTCAGCTGCATGACACACTTGAATTAAAAATCTCTGCTCAACTGAAATCCTGCTCGGCACACCGCCCACATTAACCTTAATTCCCCCAAAATAAGGGAGTGGAAAGACCTTAGGACAAATGTAATGGTAGGCCACAGAGCGCCCTGCTTTTCAAAGAGCAAACATGATGGTAATAAGCAGGGCCCTGCCTTATGCCAGACATGACCTAGCTGGTTCTTTCCTGATCTGTGACCCAACACCAAAGCAAGATAACAGTTACAAAGGAAAAACAGATAGAAAGGAAGGGGGAACTACTGAGATAGAAGGAACTGATAAAAGACAGAAAGAACACAGTATTTTTGTGGACAAGGGGCTGGGGGTGTTGAGCCATCTGTCTCCACTGCTAAGTGATACTTGCAAATCCACTCAGAGCCCGGTCACGGAATCCCATCGTTCCTACATCAGGAAACTCTATGCTGAGCGTCTAACTCCAAAATCTAATCATGCCACTAGGATTTTAAACTTAACACAAGACCTGGAGTCTCTCACCTACATCTGCATGCTCTCCACTGGTCTGCTTTAAATTTCTGAACATAAAGAAGGGTTCTACTACCTTGATCATGGAGTAAAGAGAGGTGGCGAAATTCTTCCTAAACTCCTTTCTGATGTTCAACAGATCCACTTCACTCCTGGACACCACGACTCTGATGAGAGTATGATCATCCGTCCCTGCTCCCTTTAAAATCGAGAGAGAAGGCACATTGCTTAAAAGCCTCAAATATAGCATCATGGCAGCCGAGTGGAGATAAATCCACAAAGTCAAACAATTTAATACAACTGGGACACATTCTCTGAGAAGAGAAAAAGATTCCCAAGGTGGAGCATCTTCAGTACAATCAGAGATGGAGAAAGATAACAGCTGGATGGCCCCCTTACCTTCATGGCGTAATAGAGGGTCTCCGCAAGGTAGGCGGGAATGCTTCGAATAGACTTCACTGGGAAAGTAAACATACACGGTCAGACGCTGTGCTGATACGAAAGGGAAGGGGCAATTTAAACTCAATGCCGCCTCGTGCTCAAAGCTCCACGATATGAAGTGTAAACACAGAGCAGGCTAGAGAGCCGCTTATGAACAGGCCGATCCGATTTCCTCTCACCAGGACTTTCAGGAGCACTGGCTGGGTTTGCCGGCACTCCCGAGTTCCCGAGAGAGGCACGTAGAACGGGGGCGCAGGTGCTCTGTGCCCCTTTGTTCTACGACAGTTTTGGGTAGAGCAGCCAGGCAGCCTGAGATGGCTCACACCACAGCTTTCAGTACCAAAAAAAAAAATTACACAAACAGCTCTTGAGTTTTCATTCCAAGACATTAAGTGCAAGGTTACTAACGTTAATCTTTGAAAAATCTTAGACTGTCTTCCTACACTCTCTCAATATCTCAGATTCCGTGGTTCACTCAGCAGCATGTGATTTATCCAATTCGGGGAATGCTCAGAGATCGTCTTCTGAGAACACACTGTAGTAAGGCCACTCCGCCCGCACGTGCGCAAAGTCAGGAAACCTGTCACAGCAGAATTCCGTAATATGCAAAAACAGCAATCCTTCAATTATGAGGTGTTTTAATTCTCCCTTTGCCAGTATTTGAAAAAAACCACTACTGGTTACTAAAAAGGTCCTAATTTTTATGTGTATTCTAATTATGAAGGAAGTATCAAGTATGAAGGAAGGATGTTTTCCAGTAAAACTTCATTCAAATGAAAGGCTACTTCACTTGAATGAGTTTAAATTTGAATACATTTTTTTTTTTTTGGTATTGGGTATTGGGGGTTGAACCCAGGGGCATTCTACCTCTAAGCTATACCCCCAGCCCTATTTTTTATTCTTTATTTTGAAACAGGGTTCCACTAAGTTGCAGAGTGCCTCGCTAGGTAGCTGAGGCTGGCCGCGAACCCAGATCCTCCGGTTTCAGCCTCCCAAATGCTGGAAAGAACATGCGATTATTTCTGGGTTCGTTTCCACCGAGTACAGCACGCTAGTTTTACATATTACATATTACATCGTAAAGCCACCTACCAACAGCTAGGAGCAGCTGCTCCAGGTTCCCGGAGGTCTCCCGGTCAATGGTCTCCTCAATTTGAAAGCCGGATATAGTCATGTATTTGTCGAACACTAGAAAAAATAAAAATAAAAGTGATTTCTTATTCACACAAGGCTCACTCTTTGCAGAGAGAAGATACCTCATGCTGACCAGGTATTTCCTGCCCACACGACTCTCCCCTTCTTTGTTCCGGCTCAGCCTCAGTGTGCCGTGCCCTCAGCAAGGGTTCCGGAATGTTCTGTGTTCACTGACTTCCCTTCCTCCCCCCTGGTCCTAACCAACCAGACCCAAAGGTCGATCTGCGGAAGGGGATTCCTAGAAGTCTTCCCCTTGCCTTATAAAAAGGGACTTGGAGGAAAATAGATGGAACCAGAGAACACCATGCTAAGTGGAAAAAGGCAGACTCAGAAAGCCAAGGGTCCCCAGTATGTTTTTCTCTCATGTGTAGAGGTGAGAGAGAAAAGGGAAAGAGAGGAGGGGTGTCGTGAAGACAGAAGGGAGCTCAGTGGAAAATGGCACTCAGTTGGAGGAAGGAGCAGAGAGAAAGGGGACAGACTAGAGAATCGAGTTGGCCAAATTATGTCACGCACATGTGCACACACGTAACGACAAATCCCACTAGTGCGTGTAACTGTAATGCACCCACATGAAGAACTGTTAGGCGACAGATGTAACTGGCTCACCGCTCTCTTGAGTTTAGCTAGTTCACCCTTTCTTTCGCCCTGCACATTGCTAGTTCACCCTTTCTTTCCTCTTCCTGCAGAAATGGTGAGTCTGGAGCTACAGCGACCAGCCATCTCAGGACAGTGAAGGAATGAGCAAGAGAAGCAGCCGGAACACGGAGGCGCACGCTTGTAATCCCAGTACTGTTTGGGAGGCTGAGACAGGAGGATCTTAGGTTCAAAGCCAGCCTAAGCAACTTAGTGAGGCTCTCAGAAACTTAGTGAGACCCTGTTTCCAAATAAAATAGAAAATAGGGCTGGGGGTATAGCCCAGAGGTAGAAGGCCCCTGGGTTCCTCCATCCCCAGTACCATAACAAAATAAAAAAAATTAAAAAAAAAAAAGGAGCCAAAACAGTATGATGTGAAACAGCAGGAAGCACGAGGAGCTCCCAGCTTCTGAAGCCACCACTGGGACTTCTGGTCACCTGCCACTGCTACTGACACCACAGGACTGAGTGACCTTGGGCACGTGTCCAGCAGAGCCCGACCCCCTGGCACCCGGCGGTGAAGGCCGCTGCAGGCCACCAAAAGGGAGAAGAACAAGGACTGGGGTGCGCAGCAAGGGTTGCTGCATAGCAGGTGTTCTGCCACCCTGGCTCCGGTATTTTCAAAAATTTCCCCTCCGATCACTTGTCTCGGAGACATTCTTCACTTACCCCTTCTCAGATGAGACACACTTCGCGTTCCAAAGATGGTGATGAACTTCTCTTCATCGGTTCCCCACTTAAGCTCTCCAGCCTGAAACAAAGCCTGCAAAAGAAAGTTCCACCATGTAAATCATTCTTCCAACGCGCTCCCAGGTTCCTTCATCACCCGGGCTTTTTTACTTCCTGAACAGCAGATTCACCTGGTCGGTGCCTTAGACTGTTCATCCCTGATGTTTCCTCCTCGGAAACTCAGCATGTTGGGTCAGCAGCTCCTTGGAGTGAGCCGCAGACTGATGGGACAAAATGCCAATGCACAGCAATGGCGCAAGACCAAATCTTCCTGATGTCCACCATGAGCTCCGGTCTTCCAGGAGTGTGGTAAGGATGGGGGAAGGGCACCCACTTACCACCTGGGAAATGTAATTAGGAGCTCAGCATTCTGTATTTTCTGTTTGGCTTGTTCTATAGCTGTTCAGCAACTGCTAGACCAAAGGCAAGCTCCCTATTTTCTCTTCGAGACTGAGAGTCAGCCAAGGCTAGCTATAAAATGTCTCCCTATTTCCAAAGATCACGATACATTTCTTACGGGTTGTGGGTACAACACAGTGCTTGACACACATAAGGCAGGTAATAAATACATGTTGACCCAATAGAGTGCCCATATGTATTGTCTGACATTAAAAAAAGATAAATGCTTTCCAGTGGTCAGATAACTGCTTAAAAAACAAACTTGTAGACACACATTATCATTAAATCTGAGTCCACTTATAGAGATGTTTGTATATAACTTTTGTGACGCACTGGACGTCGGACAATCAGGAACAGGTGCTCGATACACATGGACTCTCTCCTCTCCCCCTCCCCTGAGAGTCCAGCTCTCCCTGCAGAGAAAGCAACACACGGATGTGGCAGGCGAGGAAGCAAAAACCAATTTTAACACTTTAAAAAACATTAAGTCAGTGTAACATTCAAAAAGGTAAAATCAGCTGACACATTAAAAATGTTAAAAAAGTAAACCGGATTTTCTGCGGAATGTTCAGTTCCCAAGCAAATGACTCACAGTGACTTATCAGATCCCTGAAATACCAGGCGTCCCCTCAGGCCAGGGGAGAGTGCAGCAGAAACCCAGCCCCGCAGGAAAGGGCCCTTGAGCCGCTGGAGCCCTCGGGGAGGAAATGTTGAGCTCCCATTAGTGATAGCAGCCCAGCTGCCCTTCTGATGTGTCCTTCTTTGAAACACTGCAATAATAATTGCTTCCTACGGGTTGATTAATAATAATCGATTATAAGGAATTAAAATCCTGGAGGCAGCAGAGCTGTTCTCTGTCACTTCCTGTCCATTGGTAAGAAAGGCCTGGGTTCTGTTTGAAGTACTTTGAAATAATCCTATAAGGCAGTTTTCACACAAAGTTCCTTTTTTTGTGTGTGTGGTACTGGGGACTGAACCCAGGGGCATTCTACCTGAGAGCTATACCCTCAGCCCTTCTTTATTTTTCATTTTGAAACAGGGTCTGGCTAGTTTGCCGCGTCTCGCTACATTGTTGAGGCTGTCCTCAAACCTGTGATCCTCCTGTCTCAGCCTCCCAAGTACTAGGATTACAGGTGTGCATCACCACTGAGCCTGAGCAACTTGGCCAGACTCTGTCTCAAAAAGAAAATAAAAACGGCTGGGGATGTAGCTCGTTGGTAGAGAGCTTGCCTCGCATGCAAGAAGCCCTGGGTTCAACCCCTAATACTACACACACACAAGGAAACAATACTGCTTAGAATCCTGTCAAAGAAAATGCAGAGAAATTTCCTAATGCTAAAATAAGTTGCCATCTTTTGTGTGATCAGACACCACTTAGCACAAAGCACTTCATTCAGTCTTTCTGCCCCCTCCTGTGGAGAAACCTACAGTGTCACTAGCAGCAGAATCAGTAACACTGGGGTCTTTTATTAAAATTCTCTACCTTATGAGTGTCCCAAAATCACCTACACAAAAGACTACATCTATGTGGAACTCACTATGTCATTTATTTTTATTTCACTTCAGGCCGGGGATAAAATCAACTCTCTTGTTGGCCAGATCAGATCAGAGTAAGGGAAATCTTCCTGTGTGTGTCTCATGAAATGCAAAGGACCCCTCACAAGATTATCCCTAGAGACTCTTACAAGTCCTACTGAAGCCGTCACATGTCAGGCCTTGCTCACCTGAGCATCTTGTTCAACTTGAGCTTCATCGATCCCAGCGTCGGGGTCTCTGTTCGCCTAAAAGAGAAAACATCATTTTATTGAAACAGAGAGCACGTTCACTCAAAGGGGAAAATGGTTCCACCAGATGGTAATGCACAGAAAATTGTTTCTCTTATGCATAAACACTTTTATTGCGATCAGAGCAACCCTCCAATCTTTCACACTATCACAGAACACTCTCCAAAACCAAGATGACCCTCCTGATCCTGAACTATAAAAGAAGAGAATACATCCAGCTAGCAAAACAAACGGATGAGTTCGGATGAGTTCGTTACTAAAAGCTGAGGTCAAGTACTCTGACCTGTGAACAAGGTCGAGCAACACACAGACATCGAGGCAGGAATCAGCAATATCAGAAAGTACTAAAAGAACTGTGAGTGGTGTTACTTGAGAGAGTCAGGCCAGTCCCACCTCAGTCATTTCTGGCCAAACTCCTGACTCATCCCCTCCCAGTACCTGAAGGAGAACCACCAACATCCGCTGGTAGTACCCGGAGGTATCGCCCACCACGTCATCTTCCAAGCTGGAGCCGTATTCTGCAACAGAATTATCCCACACTTACTACAGCTCCTTTCGACTGGGAAAAGGGGCCCTGCCCCACTAATCAGATGAAAGAGGCACACAGGAAGAAAGACTATACTTGACTAACACGAATTCTCCCTGGTCCATCTCTGAGTGCCCCAAAGACCGGAGGCAAATGCTCTAAGCAAATGGCTGTACTAAACTGAATCAAATTAAAATCTGCCCGAAGCACTCAATCCAAGCCCAAGCTATGACTCAGCCACTCGAGAGGCCTCCAACCGATGGTGGTATTCATCTCCAGACTCACGGGCACTGCAGCGCCTCCTGAGTGCAAGCAATCATAGGCTTAGATTTCGCTCAGCTTTCTTCTCAAATGTCTAAACGTCTTTCCCCCTTCTGAGTTACTGTCTGTTGGGCACGGCCACATCTCCCCCGTGAGACGTTTTTTCCTGGCAGTAAATGAAGCGACCTTGAAGGCAGCGATGACATTTTAAGGGACACCATCACAGGTCATGGTCTGAGAGGGGAAGATCTGGGACCCACAGGGCCTACAAGCCTCCTTCACTAACTCTCAAACAGCTGCTCCGAAAAGGAAAGAGGTGGTGCTCTAGGGTATTCAAATATTTATTCATTACCTGAAAGCAAGCAAACTTGAAATAAAAGCTGGAAACTTCCATTTCGAAAGGACCCAAAAAGTGATGTTTATTTCAACCACTGACCCAAATACAAAACCTCGCGGGAATCTCTAATTCTTTCCTTTGCTCCAACACCCATAAATCACTAACCACCAAATCCTATCATGTGTTTTCCCTTCTCTCTGATTTATACTCCTGGTTCCTCCCACCAACCTAGAAGGGACCATGATTACCAAATACCTCTGAGACTTCCCTGCACTAAAATAGAGATTTAAAAAAAAAAAAAGGTGGTTGTTTTTAATGGAAGAAGAAAAATAGCTTAAGTTGTTCATTCATTCATTCATTCATTCATTCATTCACTCCCTCAGCAATTGTGTATTGCCTGTCTCCTGTATCTATGAAGGAGGTGGTCACAGAAGTTGGCAAAACATAATTCAAGATATTTACCTTCTTCATAAACTTGTTTGATGGCTCTCAGCTCTTCAGGAGTTCTTGAAGCAATAATCTCCGTCAGTACTTTTTCATTTGTCCCAGCTCCCTGTTTAGAGATTTATTTTTAATAGAGGAAACATGTCAATAAGATTGAAAAGTACTTTCCTAGAACAGGTGTTACCCAGATTGCATAATTATATAGATACTGTCCAATATAACATGGGTTTCTCTGTATACTTCATTACAGAAGTCAAGAAATTTCAATTTGATTTTTTCTCCCAAGACAATTTTATTCTTTTTTTTGTTATTCTTTTTTCTAATGTAAGAGTGTTTATTGTTCTTTATGTATGTGCGTATGTATGCATGCATACATACATGCAAAAGGTTATATAAAATTGTAACTTATATAGTTATTTCTAGTTTAAAACATTTTAATGAAACATGAAATTTAAAAAAAGGCTGAAAGAGTAGGAATGAAAACATAAATATATGTGCAGGATCATTGATACTTAACCTGTACCTCAAAAAAGAAATTCCTGCTCCCAAGTTAAGTTGGGAATTCTGCATCAAAGGTAATGCAATAGTTTGGATCTTAAATGCACCCCCAAAGGCCTACATGTTAAAAGCTCAGGCCCCCAGAGGAGAGGTATTGGGAGATGGCAGGACCTTTAAGAGGGGGGCCTCATAGGAAGTCACTGGGTCACTGGGGGTGTGGCCTTAAAGGGGATTGTGGGAACCCGGCCTCCTCCTCCCTCTCTGCTTCCTGGCCATGATATTTTGGTCACTCGCTCCTACCCTGATGTGCTGTCTAGGTACAGGCCCAAAGCAACAATCAACGATAAACCAGAACCTCCGAAACTGAGCCAAAGTAAACCTTTCCAGGTACCGGTTACAGTAATGGGGAGCTAGCACGGGGGACCGCAAGGATACCATTGCTGAGTCTTCAGGAATTATATAGGTGTAAGGAGACTGGAACCTGCTTTCTGTACTTCCGAAAGATAACGCCAGTTGTTTTTCCTTTTCCTGTATGTAAACATCATATCTACCCCACTAAATTAGAAGACAGAAGCAACCACCTGGCTGAACTTAATTCTTTTTAAAAACACAGAATATTTAGGCCCTCTTTCCTTTTTTTTTTTTTTTTTTTTTTTTTTTTTTTTTTGAGGTGCTGGGGATTGAACTCAGGGGCATTCTACCTTCGAGCTACACCCCCAGCCCTATTTTTTATTCTTTATTTTGAAACAGGGTCTCACTAAGTTGCAGAGTGCCTCACTAGGTAGCTGAGGCTGGCCGCGAACCCGGATCCTCTGGTCTCAGTCTCCCAAATGCTGGGATTACAAGCATGTGCCACCATGCCCGGCTGCCCTCTTTCCTTTTTGTGTTTCTTTGCCAAAAATTGAGCACTAAAAGTCCCTAGAGGTCCATCACCTGGTAGAATTTCACCTAGTGCTGACATTCCAAAACGTTCTGTAAAAAGCCTTTTTCTCAATAACCTCTGATTTTACTTACACCAAAAAAAAAAAAAAAAATTTTTTTAAATGATAGGAAAATGAAGAGAATCAGAATAAACATGCTACTAACTAGATGAATCTTCTCCTTCCACTCCAAAAGAGCCCTGAGCTATTCTACCTCCTTATGGTTAGGTCCCAACTTGCCCACTCAAACCCAAACTGTTAACTGAACTATTTATTTTCCCACAAGCCTAAACAAATGTTTTCATGAGCCATATTTATATATAATGTTCCAAATACCCCCATCAAGGAAATATTTAGTTTTTTTACCAACTACTTTATTTTTCCCTAATTGGGCAATATCCTATTTAAAGAACGGAAATACTTCATCTGTAACATTTTTAATTCACTTCTAAAAAATAAAAGGTAGGCATGAAAACAAAATATAAAAAGCTGACAGGCATGGTGGCCCACACTGGTAATCCCAGTATTGGGGAGGCTGAGACAGGAGGATCACAGATTCAAGGCCAGCCTCAGTAACTTAGCAAGTCCCCCCACAATTTAGTGAGACCCTGTTTCAAATTAAGAAATAAAATAGGCCTGGTGTGGTGGCGCCTGCCTGTGATTCCAGTACTTGGGAGCCTGAGACAGGAGGATTGCAGGTTCGAGGACAGTCTCAGCAAGCAGTGAGATTCTCATCAACCTAGAGAGACCCTGTTTCCAAATAAGAAATAAAATCAGACTAGGGGTGTAGCTCAAAAGTAGAATGCCTCTAGGCTCAACCCTCAGTATCACCGAAAAATAAATAAATAAATAAATATGGCTAGGGGTGTTGCTCCAAGGTAGAATGCCCCTGGGTTAAATTCCCATTACCAAAAATAAATAAATAAATAGCTGTAGAAAATTAAAATTTTGAAAAGCCAGTACCATTGAGTTCAGCTATACAAAAGGACTAAATGGAATGCTAGGGGGCTTTCCTCCTTTATTTATTATTCCCACAGTTGAAGCTTCCTGCAAGCCCTCACTGAAGTAAATTAAAAAAAAAAAAATGAAACAGAACAAATAAGATAAATAATTACCCAAACCAAAGCACGCCGCGTGTGGCCAGAGGGCCCCTACCTTAAGAGCGTGCTTCAGCTCGTAAGCGTCGTAGAGCCGGGAGGGCTTCATCAGAGCCACGATTAACTTTTCAAACTTTCCAGTCAGCTCTGATTTCAAGTCATCCAGAAGATCCTAACGCACAGAAAACACAAACCTGTCAGCCAGGCAGCAATTTCAAGGAGACTCTTCTTAAACATGAGTGACAGCCTTTTGCGCTAATGAATGCGGAAGGCACAGAAGCTAAACTTTACCCTGCAGCCCCAATTAAAGTGCTTTTAAATCTGTCTGAACTGTAAAATGAAGTAAAACCACTCGTACACCACGTATGCTTTTGAAAGGTGTTTTTCTTAACTTTGAGAGTTTTTGAAAAACAAATACCTTTGAAAAGTGGGCTAAAAGTACTGTATTTTTAAAATACTCTTCTGATAAACATGCATCTTTACAAAAATTTCACCCCAAAATCATAAATGCATTTTTTAAAAGGACACAATTTAGCCTAACATCCCGTAATCTATTTTTCCCTTTCTGTCAATATCTAAGAACATTCTAATACACAATAGACTGTAGGCATTATTATGCTTCTGACTATTGAAAGATGCTTGTTAGTATGGGAAAATCATGTCTATCATGAAAAGAAAGACAGCTTGTCCTCTCTGTCTAGTCTCAGCACACCAGGCAACAAGATATGATATTGGGGCCAGGGTACAGCTCAGTGGAATGGCACTTGTTTAGCATGTGCCACACCTGGGTTTCATCCCTAGGACCCCCCCAAAAATAATCATTTGCCCTCTATTTATTTCACAAAGAAAAAAACAAGTGTAAATTTTCAGAATCACCACCTTAGTGTTTCATGTCTGCACGAATTCATTTAATGACAAAATTTTTACTTTCAGATGTTAATCAAATAAGAGATAACTTGGCTCCACTAATTAAACATTCCTTTATTAAAATCACCACAAGCCAGCCGGGCGTGGTAATCCCAGCATTCGGGAGGCTGAGACCGGAGGATCCAGGTTCGCAGCCAGCCTCAGCTACCTAGTGAGGCACTCCGCAACTTAGTGAGACTCGGTTTCAAAATAAAGAATAAAAAATAGGGCTGGGGGTATAGCTCGGAGGTAGAATGCCCCTGAGTTCAATCCCCAGTACCGCAAAAAAAAAAAATCACCACAAGCCGGATATGGTGGGGCATGCTTGTAATCCCTGTATTTGGGAGGCTGAGACAGGAGGATTGTGGGTTTGCAGCCAGCCTCAGCAACTTAGTGAGGCCCTCTGCAACTAAGTGAGACCCTGTTTCAAAATAAAGAATAAAAAAATAGAGCTGGGGGTGAAGCATGGAGGTAGAATGCCCCTGGGTTCCATCCCCAGCCAAAAAATAAATAAATAAATAAATAAAAATCACCACAAAAGGAAGCCAAATACAGTGGACATGGCCAGAGAAGAGCGACACAGTGTGTTCCGTGGATGTAGCTTCCACATAGAAAATGGTTAACAGGGCCAGCCTGGGCGGAAAGCACCGAAGAGACAAGGGGCCGCAGTTACTACCGTGGTCTTTTCTGACACCTTCAGAGCATCAAATGAGAAAAGAATGAGGCTGTATATTGACAGCTGATAATTTAAGAGAGCAGGGAAAACAGTGGAGACTCAGAAAATAAACAATATTTACAAAAGAGTGCTCCTACAGTCGGCCTCTGCAGATTAGGACCTGTGGTTTTTGCACCTGCATCCTCAGATAGAAAGTATTCAGAAAAAAAAAAAAATGCATCTGTACTGAACACGTATAGATCTTTTTCTTTCCTGTCATGATTCCCTGAATGATATAACAACATTTACATAGCATTAACAGTGGATTGGGTATTATAAATCATCTAGCAGCAACTTAGAGCCCATGAGAGCGTGTGAGTGGGTCATATGCATTTTATATAAAGGAGTTGAGCATCGGTGGACTTTGATACCCTCGGGGGTCCTGGAACAATGTCCCCACCGATACCAAGGGATGATTCTATATGACAAACTTTTTTTTTTTTTTTTGCTTTGTTTTGTTTTCGTACTAGGGACTGAACCCAGAGGTATTCTACCTCCAAGCTATAGCCCAGTTTTATTTCTCACTGAGAAACAAGGTCTCACTAGGTTGCTGAGAGCCTCACTAAGTTGCCAAGGCTGGCTTTAAACCTGAAATCCTCCCATCTCAGTCTCCCAAAAATCGGGATTACAAACGTATGCCACCACCCCCGGCTATGACAAACTCTCTTGAAACCCCAGCAGTCACGCTGTCCCGTTCATCTTCAGGATGACGGGCTGGTCTTACCCGGCCGAAGAGAGTCTTGAAGGCCTCGGCGATCTGCTGGCGCTGTGCGTTGCTTCGAGCGGTCAGCAGGGTCAGGATGCTGTCCTCGTCTGTGCCTGCAATTTACGGCAACAGTCACAAGGCGGCGCTCACGCGCCCGCCCACCTGCCCTCCCTGGCAACCTCAGAGACCAGCTCCCAGGCACCCTATTTCCTTTCCCCTCTCGCTGAGAATACAGCACGTATCTCCTAAGTTTTATGGAGTAATTTGCTAAAAATATAATATCGATGATCTAGAAAATGTTCCACCCCTGATATATACTAACCCCACATTCCTAACATTTTAAAACCCAAGTGCACCTAGTTCTCGGGCGCAATTCACAAGGGGCAAGGTGCTGTGTGTTGCTGTGACTGAGAGACGGCAGAGACAGACTCTGGCTTCAAGTTACAGACAAGTGGGGTGGAAAATAGGAAAACCTATGAAGAACCAGGAGGCAGGCCGGAAGTCAAGGCCCCAGGAGAGGTCCAGGTGCGGGACAGAGCCCAGAGGAGGGGCTCAGGCTGAGGGGAGGTGGACAGAGCTTGAGGAAGCTTCATGAAGAAGGGGACATCCAACTGTCCTGAAGGACAGAAGGCCTGTGAGGGGCCATGGTGCAAGGAGGGAGGACAGGGTGTCAGAATGAGGGGACACCGCGACAGGGGGACACGGGGCTTTCATGAGTATCAGCTGCCCTGGCCGAGCGGACTAGAGCACACATCAGTCACAGGAGATGTGTCTGAAAAGGGGCTGGGGGCCATGGAAGACCTCGAAAAGCCAGAAGGCATAGGGACACAGCCACAGAAGGAGCCTCAGAGCTGGGCATGGTGGTGCACGCTTGTAATCCCAGTACTTGGGAGGCTGAGACAGGAGGATCACAGGTTTGAGGACAGCCTAAGCAAGTAGTGAGACTCTCATCAACCTAGTGAGACCCTGTTTCAAAGTAAAAATAAAATAGGACTTAGGGTGTGGCTCCGAGGTAGAATGCCCCTGGGTTCAAACCCCATTGAAGAGAGGGAGGGAGGGAAGGAGGGAAGGAGGGAAGAAAGGAAGGAAGGAAGGAAGGAAGGAAGGAAGGAAGGAAGGAAGGAAGGAGCGAGCCTCAGCCCAGGGGATCAGCCACACACAGGGGTTGTTTTAAATGGCTTATAAAAAGACTGGAAGAAGAGTCATGTGTGAATGGTCAGACCTGAGAACCAGGCACCTGGACAGACGGGCACGGAGCCACACAGCTGCCGCCCAGGGGGCCACCCAGGTGTCGCCGATGACCTCAATGACCTCAGCAGCACAGACCACAGCTGCCTTTTCCATCCTAGAGGCAGACGTTAGGGCCCGTGGTTTTTAATGTAGCTTTTCTTCTACACACTCTAGTGAAAACTACTCTACAATTAACTCCACTGTAAGCGATGCCTTTCCGCCAAGGGTGGGAGGGAGGGAACAAACGTCCCTTTTTCTAGAATCAAAAGGAGGTGGCGCTTACCCAGGCCTTTCATGGCCTTGCGAAGAGTCTCTGCATCAGCCCGGTCATCAAAGCCTGGGAAGTCGGTGACAGTGCCTCTCAGAGCCTAAGGCAGAAAGTGCAGAGGTATTGCTCACAGCGAGGCCAACAAGGCCAACGTGGCAGAGCGCATGACAAATGACAGTCACTTGCTAAGCACCGCTCTGGCTTTGCCCGGCAGTGAAAGGGACATGGAGCGCTTACAACATGGGTTCGCAGGACCCACCAGTGCAGAAGCTTCCCGGCCCTTGAAGTACCCCAAGTGGGAGGCTGCTTCCTCCTCCCTGCTTCCACTACCCTGCGTTCCTGCCCCCCAACACCGCAGCCCGGGGGGGGCTCCTCCTCCCACCCAGGCCTCTGTCCCTTAGGTGTCTGGCCACTTCAGCCAGCACTGAGCCGGACACCCTGCCCTAAACACTGAACCCTCAGCCAGGCGTATCCTCTCTCTCGCCACCCAGTCCTCGTCTGGACATTTCCTGGGGATTTTAAGAGAACTCAGTGAGGCCTGAAGAGACATTTGGTAGCTCATAGGCCAGAAGAATATGCTAGAAGGTATTCTTTAAAGGCTTTCCTGATACATGTTACCTTGTCATATGCATAGCACTTTTAATAATCAAAATATTTTAATATTAAAAAAAAAGAGCCGGGCATGGTGGCGTCATCCCCGTACTTGGGAGGCTGAGACAGGAGGATTGCAGGCTCTCGGCCAGCCTCAGCTACTTAGTGAGGCCCTCCACAACTTAGTGAGACCCTGTTTCCAAATAAAGCATAAAAAAATAGGGTTGGGGGTGTAGCTTGGAGGTAGAATGCCCCTGGGTTCCATCCCCAGTACCAATAAATAAATTAATTTAAAAAATAGGTTCACAATATCATCAGATACTTAGGGGCAGAAGGCTTTACTAATAATACTGAGCCAGAAGATTTTATCTTAGGATAAAGGAGTCTCCCAGCATTTACTTTTTACCAATAAATGCTTTTGAATCCCCTCAAGACTCCCATTAAGGTACCATCTAAAACTGGGGAACCAACAGCAAAAAGGAGAGAGGGGCTGAGAATCCCTGTCCGGCTGACAATCACTGTTTTATTATGAGCACACAGAAGCACACACACCTACGGGAGAAAAACTCTCTCGGGCCAACCATATACAGCACCACTTAAAATTTTAAAAGGTGACAACAGAGAGACAAAGCCATGGGGGGGGGGCTCCTCAGCACCCTGTGCCGAGGGCCACTCAGCGCCAAGGTGCTCAGGAACGTGGCTCTCAGTGACGACATCTGGACAGGCCCCTCTGCACCCTCCCCTCCACAGGCCCAGGCCTCCTCTGCCCGCCTGCCCCTGTTGTAGCAGAGTCGGCCACCTCAGCTCAGGGGGACACCCCCCTCCAGATACCTGTCCACCTATTATGGGCTGGACATCTGTGTGCCGCCATCCCATTCCACAGTGTGACTATCGAAAAAGTATCAAGAGGTCGTGCCTCTGGGAACCAACCAGGACAGCTAACTCTTGAGAGCAGGGCCTGCGTAGTGGGGTTAGTGTCCTCGGAAGAGCTGGAGTCTCTCTCTGCTTTCTGTCAAGCAAGACTGCGTCAGGGAGCCGGCAGCCTTTCCTCCAGGGTACAGCCCTCATCGGAACCCACCCTGCTCCACCTTGACCCCGCTGGGAGAAGGGATGTTCTGTTTGCAGAGGAGTCTCCCCATCAAGGGGATTCTTACAGCAGAATCCCCCAGGCCTGAGGCCTCCTCTTAGTAGTTTTCCCTCCATTGACTCTCTCGCAGCCTGGCTATAAATCCCAGTTGCCCTCACTGTGTTCAGAGGAGACTCACCCTCTTCCCTACTGTGACAGTCTTTTTTTTTTCTTAGTACTGGGGATTGAACCCATGGGCATTCTACCTCCGAGCTACATCACCCCCAGTCCTATTTTTTTATTCTTTTATTCTTTTTGTGTGTGTGTGTGTGTGTGTGTGTGTGTGTGTGTGTGTGGTACTAGGGATTAAATTCACGGGCATTCTACCTCCGAGCTATACTCCCAGTCCTATTTTTATTCTTTATTTTGAAACAGGGTCTCACTAGTTGCAGAGAGCCTCACTAAGTAGTTGAGGCTGGCCGCAAACCTGCAATACTCTTGTCTCAGCCTCCCAAGTACTGGGATTACAAGCATGTGCCACCACCACGCCCGACTTCAGCAGTCTCGAATCAGTCTTCCTTGACATTTGAATAATGACGAAATAATTTTTGTTTTCTTTAACAATATCTCTTCCTCCTATTTGAGGAAAGAAAAGACATTGTCCTTTCCTCTGAACAGAAAATTTACAGGACACCCTGGCCCCCTGCTGCTCCTCATGGCCCTAATTCCCCAGGCCAAGGAGGTAAAAAGAACAAGATTCCTGAGAAGAAGGGGTGCTCCCCAGGCCGACGCCCCAGGCCCAGGCTGTTGAGCAGCGTCTTTCCTTTGCTCTGTCCCTTGGCTACACAAACAACCCTGACCAGCTAGGGGAAGGATCAGGGTGGACAGCCAGCTCCTCCTCGTCTCCGGGAGAGAAAGGCTCCGGGAGGGAAAGGCCTTGAAACTGAGCCAGAGCTATTGATTCAACCAAGTGGGACACGCACCAGAGTTGTGCCGGTGCTCACTGCCCCCCACCGAGGAGCACAGGCACCAAGACCGGGAAGTCACATGAAACCAGAGTTCCACATAAGTTAAAGGAGCTACAGGTTAGAGAAACTAAGAATTGAGTAGATGGTCCAGAGCATGGGTTAGGAAAGTTATTTATCTCAGGTCAGACTGTAGTTTCTGCTTGGCAGGATTACTGACATCGAATCAGAAAGATACCATCAAGCCAGGTGTGGTAGCGCACACCTGTAGTCCCAGTCCTTGGGAGGCTGAGATAGGAGGATCGTAGGTTCGAGGACAGCCTCAGCAACTTATTGAGACCCTTAGCAACTGTGTGAGATCTTGTTTCAAAATAAAATAGGGCTGGGAATGTGGCTCAGAGGTAGAATGCCACTGAATTTAATCCCCAGTATCTATCTATCTATCTATCTATCTCTCTCTCTCTCTCTTCTCTCTCTCTCTCTCTCTCTCTCTCTCACACACACACACACACACACACACACACACACACACTACCATCAATATTACTGTAAAAATTAATAAATACCACAAGTTCTATGAATGTGAGGACCTAGGACTGAGTCCCCTGCTGTTCCCTTCCTTATTCATTCACTTAACAACTATGCACTTAACGCCACATGAGTGTCAAATAACAGGAAACCCTCGTGGAACACTAAAGCCCAGCAGCAAATGTCAGGTGTCTAGCAGGGAGCGCAGCAACGTGCACCTGCAGAGGCTGGACCAGGGGTGTGTCGTGAGGCTAGAAAGAGAATAAATTGGGGAAAAAAATCCACAAAATGTCTTGAAAGTTGCCTGCGAATTTGCCAGCCAGGTAATAAAGTGTCGCCGTGTGGGGGGCCTTTCTCAGCATACAAGAAGGCAGGGGAGCACGGGAGGATGAACTTGGATGAGGTGGTATCTGTCTTTCTTTGGAGTACAGCGAGCAGTGAGGTGGGCTAGGAAAGCCGGAGGAGCAGGTCACAACAGCTGGCTACTCAGAGGCAGGCCTCGGCCAGCAGCAAGGGACAGCCTTCAAGACTGCAGGCAGGAATGACAACGTGGCTGGGTGTGGCCACCAGGTCCTTGCAGAAGCGGGAACAGTTTGTGAGCTCGGAGATGGAAGATGCCAGAAACCACCAAGAGGAAAGGAGGGAGGCGGAAAGCGCTGGAATGCAGCAGCTGCAGAGACGGAGGGGACCCAGGAGGAGGCTTCTGGTTCGGGATGGGGACCAGGATGGCTGGCTTTCTGTGGGGTTTGTTGTTGTTTTGATTTTGATTTTTTGGTTTTTTTGTTTTTTTTGTTTTTTGTTTTTGTACTGGGGATTAAACCTAAGGGCATTGATTTTTTTTTTTTTTAAACAAAGTCTTGCCATGCCCAGGGGCATCTGTGAGTCAGGGGTGCACCAAGGGTGGCTGGGCTGTGACAGAGGTCTCACCCAGGCCGTCAGTGGGTGGGAAGACAAGCCCAGGAGCAGGGAAACAGAGAAAGGCAGGGAGCCAGCCTCACACGGGCCGTCTCTGTGAACCCCACCTTATAAATCACCCCAAGACCGGCAAGCGACCCAGCAGCAGACTGGTAACCATGCAGACTCGTAACCATGGCGCTACGCTGATCCCCAGGCAGGGGAGAGGAGACTCCCAGGAGGGCGAGGCTGGCAGTCACATTCTCCCAGAGGGAAGACAGCAAGGCAGCGTGGATGCCTCGGGGAAGCCGGTCAGGGGGAGATAGAAGTGTCTCCTGGGCTTGGGCAGGGGCCTCTAGTAGCTGGACAGGTTGGGCTGTGGGATGCTCAGGGATAAAATGAGGCAGAACACCTCGATGAGACCTCTTCTTACACAATGGTGTGCAAAAATACACTGTTGGGAATGTACTGTCAAAAAAGCAAAAAGGAAACTTGATCTGGTTTGTAGGCTATAAAGAAACTGTAGTAGAGAGAGTTTAAAAGCAGAGGAGAGGCTGGGCGTGGTGGCACATGCTTGTAATCCCAGTACTTGGGAGGCTGAGACAGGATCTGGGTTTGCGGCCAGTCTCAACTACTTAGTGAGGCCCTCTGCAACTTAGTGAGACCCGGTTTCAAAATAAAGAATAAAAAATAGGGCTGGGGGTGTAGCTTGGAGGTAGAATGCCCCTGGGTTCAATCCCCAGTTCTGCAAAAAAGGGGAGGGAGGGTTAGAAGAGAAAGGGGGAATTTGGGAATTTGCTGCAGGAGAAAAAAAAAAAAAAGTCTCACCCTGAAGGACTGAAAATGAGGTGAAAGGTGAAGAGAAACACCCTCAAAAATCTCAGCCACTAGCTCTGAAGAAGTAGCTGCCGGCCATGCTGTTAAGAGCTTTCTAGAAAATTGTGAAACACATTTGCTACATTCCGTACAATTACAGTCACTGCCGGCAGCAAGGTCACGGGGAGCCAGAGCTGACTCACGGCCTGACTCACAGGGCAGGACCCCGTCTGGACTTCCTGCCCAGACCCCCCACCCCCAGGCCCTGCACACAGAACTGCCCGCCAAGGCGGCTGGGGACTCCTTCCCAGGGCTTGCCCTGCCTCCTGGAGTCCCCGAGCTGGGCCCAGCACAGCGCCATCTCCGGTGGCTTCCCTGCCCTTCCCCCAGACTCAGTTTACCCTCCCTCCCTTGACCCCTGCCGCCAGTGCCTGGCCAAAAGAATTATGATATCTTCCTAGATGATCCACGGCCACAAAATGAAATTCAATCTTTTTTTTTTTTTTTTTTTTTTTTTTTTGCGGTACTGGGGATTGAACTCAGGGGCATTCTACCTCCGAGCTACACCCCCAGCCCTATTTTTTATTCTTTATTTTGAAACTGAGTCTCACTAAGTTGCAGAGTGCCTCACTAGGTAGCTGAGGCTGGCCGCGAACCCGGATCCTCCGGTCTCAGCCTCCCAAATGCTGGGATTACAAGCGTGCGCCACCACGCCCGGCTGAAATTCAATCTTTTAACTCTTATCCTCAAAAATATTCATTCTTCAACTCTGTCGCTTTGGTAGCTAACGCATGTGCACTCTGTCCCTCCCTCCCTCCCTCCCTGTGTCTGTCTGTCTGTCTCTCTCTCTCTCTCTCTTTCTCTCCTAAATTTAAAAAAAAAAAAAAAAAAATTCTTTTACCCTCAAGGACTAGGTAAGCCAAATTATAATGAGTAAAATTAACCAAAAAAAAAGTGAAAGGTTGCTTTTCCAGACACAGGATTCAAAGGCATAGGGAAATAATGCAGAGGTAACAATTTCAAGTTTAAGGACTTTTAAATATCCACCTGTCTGGAACACTTTAAACAGAGTTTTCCTGGAGGCACAGAGGGAACGAGGCCCTCTTTAGGTTCTCTGTAATCACTACTTACACACCCATCCGACATTCCACACACACTAACCGGAGCCAAAAATCAGGCAAGCCCATAGGGAGCGAATGCTGAGCTGCCGCAGCTGAAGTCAGCATGTGCTGCTTCTGAGCCTCGGGAAACCGGGGCGCAAGACCTGCTGGAAGGCAGGCAGGCGGGCAGGTGACAGGGCCAGAGCAGCCCCTGCCCCACCGCTGGACACACCAGAAGCCCCTCCTACTTCTGTGACCGTGGGTCCCGCTGGTGGGGTGAGCAACTCTTTGGGTCACTGTGCTAAGAAATGAGATGAAGAAAAAGTGAGCATCAGGTGATTAAGTGTTAAGTCACAAAGTGAAGCAAACACCAGGAAAGACATGAGACCGCCACGAAGGTGAAGGGGTATAAACAGCTCGGGGCCAGAGGCAAGAGCTGGACCCGGGGCCTCACCGCTCCTGTCCTCCTGTCCTATGGCTCGGCTCCTGGGACGTGCTCCTCCCGCCCCCTCCAGCCTGTCTCTGCCTCTTCCCGGTTCTTCTAACTATCCTACCACCTTTGACCTTTTTCTTAAGAAGATCAGGGGGAAAGCATCACTCTAAAATAAGTTTTAAGTTTGTGTGTTTTGTTTTGGGGGTACTAAGGATTGAACCCAGGGGCATTCTACCTCCGAGTCACACCCCCAGCCCCTTTTTTCTTTATTTTGAAACAGGGTCTCACTAGGTTGATAAGAGTCTCACTACTTGCTGAGGCTGTCCTCAAACCTGTGATCCTCCTGTCTCAGCCTCCCAAGTACTGAGATTACAGGCATGCACCACCATACCTGGCCAGAAATGAACTTTTTGATAAGAAAGTATGTATATATATGATTTAAGTCTTTGTTGTATCTGTGTGTGTGTGTGTGTGTGTGTGTGTGTGTGTGTGTATGTGTGTGTGTGTGGTACTGAGGATTGAACCCAGGGTCATTCTACCTCCAAGCTACACTCCCAGCCCATTTTTTGTTTTTTTTTATTTTAACTTTGAAACAGGGTCTCTCTAGGTTGCTGAGTCTCACTACTTGCTGAGGTTGTCCTTGAACCTCTCATCCTACTGTCTGAGCTTCCAAAGTACTGGGATTATAGGCATGTGCCACCATGCCCAGCTTTGCTGTATATTCCTTTAATGTGATGTGTTTGTCTGAATCTCTCTGCCAGTATAAAAAATGTCTTCCTGTGGCAAATACCAGTAAAATGGAGGCTCTTAGAAGCCGCACAGGAATAGGCGATGCTCTGAGTCTACAGAAGCGGGCCAGGGGTGCCGCCCTTCCACAAGTTCATAACTGGTCAGGAGGCCAGATCACTGGTCCTGATTCCTGATCACTTGATTCCTGATCACTGAACTTGGGCATTCTATAAACAGCACTTGAAAAGCCAGGTCGCTAACCAACACATTCACACCAGTGCTTCCAAAAATACGTTTATTATAGACAAGCGTACCATTTTACAATGTTATCTTCTTTTGCACCTAACAGAAAACATTTCTCTCTAATGAGCATGACTGATAACCTAGGCACAGGTAGGAAACGAGTTAGCTCCAGATTCTTTTCAGTTGGGGGAAGAGGTGAATAAAATATCAGCAAACAGAGTGATAGAGATCAGGGAGGAGTAAGAGATCACATAAACCCTGCTGTTTACTAGGCGGGTGCCACCTAAATGTTTTACAAGGAGCTCAAATTCAACAAATCTACTTTTAACTCTTTTTTTCTGCCTCAACCCTGTATTCTTTTCTTGAAAAAAAGGGGGGCAGTTAGCAAGGCATCACTCAGACCTCCCCTGACCCTGTACCACCAACCACCACCCCATCAAATCTGCCCATTCTCCCTCAGACCCCTCCTCTCTCACATCCCCCCCCACTGCCTACTTCAAACCCTTGGGCTCTGCCTGCGGTTTGCTGCACCAGATTCCTAAGTGGTCCTCCAATATCCAGCCTCCCTCGGCTTGCCTCTCAACTCATCCACTCTCTGGCCTCTGCAGCCCCCAGAAGCACTAAGTGCAAAGCTAACCACAGCACGCCCTGAGCTACAACTCTGCGAGAACTCTCCAGTAACTGTGAAATAATTCATGTTATTTCGGTTTGGCTCCTGGCCAGCTGTCTGGCATCCTTTCCCAAGAGACGGCTCCATTGACCTTCCTTCCTGCAGCCTCTCCCCAGCAACAACGTTCCGCCTGTGCTCCTGGTCCTGCCAAACTCCTTTACGCTTCCCACACGGTGATGTTTGCTACGGATGACTCTAAGTACAATGTCCCTGATAACAAATGCCCACTAAGGCGTGTCGACTTCTTTTATGAAACAGAAAGAGGAACACTTATTTTCAAAGTGTGATATGAGCACTAAATAATGCATACAAAGGATTTGGCGATGCATATCAATAAATCTCAGTCTCATCTCTTATTTCACTTCTCATGTCTAACAATACCTGGCCCGGAGTGGGAACCGTATCCAGTTTTAACATAGTGGAAACGGTTACTGATTCATGGTCCTACTAATCAGCTACTCACTGAGCAAAGTTTACACTAAAATAGCATTAATTCCATGCTATGGTTTTAAGCTATAGAAACTCATTTGAATGAATGCTTTCAAACATATTTTTAGAAAGGAAGTACTCTCCAGGAATTGTTTACCTGCAGCTACATTTGCAATTTAAATTTTTCTTGAATATCTTAGAAAAGACAGTTAGTTAGCCAGTGTCTTTTCATTGAGAAAGACCAGGAATCCTGTCATTAGACTACTTCTATCAGAATAGTCATTTGGTTGAACTTCACAGATTTGAATTCTAATGATCTACAGTTGGGACCAGAAAGAAGAAGGCAGACCAAGGGATGGTCACTCCGCAAATGCTACACAGTAACATAAACTGTGCCATTGCCAGCACGCCCTCCTGTTGTAGCTTCCTTCCTCTGTGTTGACATGATTAAGATAAAACCCAACTGAAGAAAATCACATCACTGCAAATGAGCATTATTACAAATATACACAAGACTGAAAAAAATTCTATTAATACCTGTTAATTAAAAAAAAAAAAAAGAAATTCTAAAGTATTCATTGGAGACCAACCAATGAGTCCTTTTTTCTCTTTTTTCTTTTTTTGTGGGTGGTACTGGGGATTGAACCTAGGGACATTCTACCTCCGAGCTATACCTCCAACACTCTTTATTTTTTGTTTTGTTTTGTTTTGAAACAGGTCTCCTTAAGTTGCTGAGAGTCTTGCTATATTGCTGAGGCTGGTCTCGAACCTGCAATCCTTCTGCCTCAGCCTTCCAAATTCTGGATTGCAGGCATGCGCCATCATGCCAGCTTCAGCAAATTCTTTCTAGTTAAAGTCTCAGCAGGTCACCTGTGGACATGATCTGTATATACAACTGGTTTCTGTATTTTTGCACACTATTAGAGGCAGAGTGACCCCAACATAAGTAAAAAAGATGAAGCCAGGCGTAGTGATACGCGTTTGTAATCCCAGTAATTGGGAGGTTGAGACCAGAGGATCCGCGTTCGCAGCCAGCCTCAGCTACTTAGTGAGGCTCTCCGCAACTTAGTGAGACCTGTTTCAAAATAAAGAATAAAAAATAGGTCTGGGGGTATAGCTCAGAGGTAGTTAGAATGCCCCTGGGTTCAATCCCCAGTACCGCAAAAAGAAAAAAAAAAAAAAAAAAAGATGAAATTGCTGGTATGGAAGACACCATTCATAAACATGAAAATTACTATGGTGGGAAACTACATTTTAATGTTCCCATAAATAAGACATTAATATTTTAAAAATTCCATTATTCCATTTTCAATTGCTGAAACAAGCACCTCTGAGACTCAGCTATCTGATCCTGTTGCTCTCTAGATATTGGTAGAGAGGAAGTCTCTAGTTCACCAACCCAAGGTCCAAGCAATGGCACTTCCATGGAAACAGAGTGAACCCTAACCCCGATGCTCCAGGGGCCCAAAGCGAACTGTAGACAGTAGAGCTGGATATAGTGGTGCATGTGTGTAACCCCAGTACTTGGGAGGCTGAGACAAGAGGATCACAGTTTCAAGGACATTCTCAGCAACTTAGCAAGACTCTCAGCAACCTAGTGAGACCTTGTTTCAAAATGAAAAATAAAAAGGGTTGTGAGTGTAGCTCCAAGGTAGAATATCCCTGGGTTCAATCCTCAGGACCACACACACACACAAATTACATAATGTGGGAATTCTAAACAAGGATAACAAACTTTCATCTCAATTGTAAATATTTTAACAAAATGGTTTACTTCCATGGTTTCAGAAGAGAACTACTAACAAAGCTACAGCTCAGTTCAATACTCTGCATCTTCCTTTTAACATGACTTGTAACTTCTGTGGTGACTAATCACTGGTTTTGATAGAAAACAGTCCTGCGATAGTGTAATAGAGGCCACATGTGTGATTTCATCATGAAAGCCACCATTACCCCAGGTTTTGCATATCTAGGGGTTTTTATTATCATTCTCTAAAATTGTCAAAGTTTAATCTCACAACTGGAAAATGTGTCCATTGATTCTGTCTTGGGGGAAGAGTGTGTCTATAATGAAAAGGAATTGACAGAAAACTTAGGACTTAGAGATTTGAGAAGCCGCCGAAAAGCGCAAAGAAGATGGAACTTACTCTTCAGTGCCTGGGAAATCATCACACACATCATCACACAGGCATACAAAGATAGGAAAGATAGTCCTCAGGGAAGGAAAGTTAATTCCACATAAATGTCTCCTTTCTATGAGAAAGAATCAAAGCCAAACTTTCCACTTGAGGTAATATGAGAATCGGTTTCTTATAACATTTAAGCGCAAAAGACAAAGCAAGAATGAAAGTACTGTATACACTTAATAAAGTTCCCAATTCATCTTAATCCTCCATTTTCCCTTGGAAAGGGCCAGGAAACCTTATTCAGCTTTGATAAGCTGATCTGATAAAAAGGGAACTCCGAATGAGAGAGAGCATTGTTTCAGAAGTTTAGATACTTATTTTTACAAATCCCCTGGATTCTGACATGCCAGTTAGATTGGCAAGATGTGTCAAATAAGTTCCAGGGTAGAATTCTTAAGAATCGCCATACTACAACATGATCATCTTTTGAAGACTACCATATAAATTAAAAGATGTTCTCCTTCCTACACTTCTGATAAATACTAGGAAGAGAGGGGAAAGGCCTTATTGGGTAATCCACTTCTGAAACAGTCCCAAGGCAAATTCAACTCAGAACTCGTTCCACGAGTTCATTACTTAGTTTTGAAAAGCAGCTCTTCCGTTTAAAAATCAGTGCTGAAGACAGACGGTTCCTTTTAGTAAAATTGTTCTGGGCGGCTGGAAAAAGCCAAGGAAGTCCCACCCACAGTATCAAAATACAGGAAACTTTGCAAAAAAAATTAAGTCAAGAAGGAAAAAAAAAAAAGGCCTCACATGACCACGATGAGCTGTCCGTGCTCTGGTTCTAATTTTAGCGACTCTCTGGATTTTGGGGAAGGCCCACTGTACACATCACCCGAGAGCGGGCAGCGCCCCAACCGGGCCACGTCACGGCGGCCGCGCGGGTCGGGATCGCAGGGCTGGACCGCCCAGGGAACCGGAGAGGTGTCGGGGACTTCGCGGAGACGGGGTTCATTTACCCCTTAACTTTTTTTATTGGCTTTCGGGTGGATTCTAGAACTCCCCACCGCAGCTGCAAAGTTGCGCGCTCGAGCGCATCGCCTTACCTGGGCCATGGCGCCGCGTCGGTCAGGCGAAGGCGATGCAGGACAGCCGGACTGCAAAAGAGAAGGAGCCCGCGGTCAGGCGCGTCCCCGCCTCGGGCCTGCCAGCGCTCGGTCCCGAAAGGGCGTGGCGCCCGGACCCCGCCACCGCCTCCCGCGCCGCAGCGGACAGCCCCTGGCCCCGCCACCCGCTGCCCTCTCCGCGGGCTTCCCCTCCGCCGGCTGGCCGGCCACGCACCGGATGGGGACGGAGCTCCGAACCTCCCGGAGAGCGCGGCGCGCACCGGCAGCAAAGGTGAAAGACGCAGGACGGTCCGCGGCCGCTCACTGCAAGCCCCGAGCAGCGGAAACGCCCGGCCCCGCCCCTCCAACGCTGCCACGCCCCTCCGCTGGCCTCGCCACGCCCAGGTCACGCCCCCATCGGCCTCGCTCCAACCCGATCCCGCCCCTCCAACCCGACCCCGCCCCTCCTCCGGCCTAGCCCCGCCCAGGCCACGCCCCCGTCACCCCGGGCCAGCTCAGCGCGCCTGCGTGGACGTTGTCACCGTCCCCCTTGCGCTACTCGGAGACTGTGGACGAGAGTGGCTCGGGCGGGGCGGCGCCGGCGCCCGGGGGCGTGGGGCGTCGTGTCTCTCAGCCGCAGGGCGCGAGGCTGTCCCGAGCCAGAATTGGGGCGCCTGCGGCCGCCGGGACGTGGCTGCATTCCTCTGCCCCCGCAGGGCAGTACCTGGGCAACTCTTTGGAGGCCGGACAAGGTCCTCGCGGCCAAGGACGGCGTGTCTTTGGCCAAAGCCAAAGCGTAAAGCTTTAAGAGCCGTTACTCAGACTTTTTTTTCCCCCCGTGGGACTGGAGATTGAACCCAGGGAGGGCATTCTACCTCGGAGCTACACCCCCAGTCGTATTTTATTTTTTATTTAGAAACAGGGCCTCACTGTTGCTGAGACTGGCCTTGAACTTTCTATCTTCCTGTCCCAGCCTCCCAATTACTGGGATAGCATGAGTGCCCGCCTCCACACCCTGCTAAGTTTTTAGTTGTTTTAAGTGTTAAACACTTTTTTTTTTTTTTTTTTTTGGTACTGGGGATTGAACCCAGGGGCATTCTACCTCCGAGCTACACCCCCAGCCCTATTTTTTATTCTTTATTTTGAAACAGGGCCTCACTAAGTTGCCGAGTGCCTCACTAGGTAGCTGAGGCTGGCCGCGAACCCGGATCCTCCTGTCTCAGCCTCCCAAATGCTGGGATTACAAGCATGTGCCACCACGCCGGACTCGTTAAACACTAAGGTGATGCAGGACTGCCGGACTCCAAGGGAGAAGGGGTGTTAAGATTACTTCTTAGATGGTTCTCTCTTGCATATATAATCCTTTAACTCTTTTTTTTTTTTTTTCCGGTATTGGGAATTGAACCCAGGAATATTCTACCTCCAAGCTACACCCCTAGCTCTCTTTTTTATTCTTTATTTTTTGAAACAGGGTCTCACTAAGTTGAAGAGGGCCTCACTAAGTAGCTGAGGCTAGCGACAAACCTGCGATCCTCCTGTCTCAGCCTCGCAAGTACTGGGATTACAAGCATGCACCAGCACACCCTGGCTCCCTTTAACCTTTTAGTAGTAGTATATCCAAGTTATTTCAAAACCCCTGCCAGGAATTGGTTGCTGCTTTCAAAATCGGCCTGTAACTTTAGCAAGACTTCAATTTCAGCCAAGCCCCATATTGGTTCAACATATTTGATAGAGTATATGGTACTTGGAGAAGGAAGGGAAAGTGGCAAAGTAAGGTACTAGGGTGATACTGGAAAGCTACTCTAGGGGTCAGGGAGGCATCTGAGCAGAGGCATCCAGACGGGACAAGAGGACCAGAGCTTGCAACAGCAGACATAGAGTCCTAGACACATGTTCTAGGACCAGAAGTGCAAAGAGTCCAGATGACAGATCAGGACCTTAGTCTTTGCAAATGTGGAGAAATGTGACTCTTCCTACCAAAGTCCTCCTTTGTGTTCACAAAAGAGCCACGTGCTCAGCCCGCCCTGATGGCACCACAGCAGAGCAGTGGTCATTCTTTGCCGCCAGGTCAGCCCAGCAACTCTGCGTGGCCACAGGCTCCCCACTCCACCCCTACTCCACCATGTCTCTTAGAGACCCACAAGTCGGAAGGCACCCTCCCCTTCCTTCTGCTCACCTTTGGGCTTTGCACTCCTTGATTCTGCCCAAGAGCATTCTCTTTCCTACCTTCACTCACTAGAATACTTTCTTTCCACTCTCACTGCCTACTCTGCCAAGGATGGAGTTAGGACCTCAGAGGACCTCGTTTAACAGCCACTAAGTCGTAGGGGAAGATGTCAGTCGGGGTTGAGGACCTCGCTCTGCCCTGCACCTGACTTCGAAGCACACAGACGGATTATTAGACCCAGAGTCTTGCTCTCCCTCAGCATCTTGAAATACAGTAAGTACTTCTTTTGCTTCTGGTTTCTTTGATTCAGTCAATGACACCTGGCACGGTTCTAGACTCCGGGGACAACACAGTGAAGGAAGCCAAGTCCCTGCCCCATGGGCCACACCTTCTTGTCACAGAGCAAACAGACAGCAAATATCCAGTATGCCCAGTGTGATGTGTGCTACAAAAAAAAAAAAAAAAGAAAGAAAGCAAGGATCGTGACTAGGAATGAGAGGGGTGTTATTTCCAAAGGTGGTCTGAAGGCATTTCTAAGAAAACTCGAGCAGAAACCTGAATTAATACAATTTACATGTATTTGGCAACTATTTTCTGAACATCCATAAGAGACTTTATACCTTAATCTTTCAGATAAAGCATGTATACAAACACTAAAACCACGCACAGATGATGAGTTATGAAAGAAAGGCACAAAATCCAGTCGAAATGCAATCAGTTTCTGAGGAGGAACAGCTAACATTCGGTCAAGGAATTAGAAGAAGTGATTGAGGTGTCATTTGAAGGAGGTTTTTTTTTTTGTTTTTTTTTTTTTTTTGCGGTACTGGGGATTGAACTCAGAGGCATTCTACCTCCGAGCTATACCCCCAGCCCTATTTTTTTTTTTATTCTTTATTTTGAAACCGAGTCTCACTAAGTTGCGGAGTGCCTCACAGCTGAGGCTGGCCGAGAACCCAGATCCTCCGGTCTCAGCCTCCCGAATGCTGGGATGGATTACAAGCGTGCGCCACCATGCCCGGCTTGAAGGAGGTTTAGAAGGAGGATGTTTTGCAGGCGACAAAGGAGAGAGAGGTGATCTGGTTAAGTGAACTGCAAAACTAAGAGAAGGAAGGGCCTTTGTAGTGTACGTGAGTTGAACTTTCTAAAACCTCTGGAACAGGAGGTACAAACAGAGAGGCCATCCCGTAGGCACTCTACTTTGGTGTGTTTCATGGATGGATTTTGAGCAACTGATATATTTTAACTACTGGTACAAGTAATGGCGCTCAGGAAATCTTTACTACTTCCCCAAAACAAGCATCCATCATTCATCCTCCAATATTCCTAATCAGTGTCCTAAAGTTGCCCTCACAATCTCCACCAGATTCTCCAATTAAACCCTTTCATCTGTTTTGAGATAGGACCACTGGGGAAGACCACTCAGACCCAAAAATATAGCCAAAATAAAGTCTACCAGTTGGGACTGCACTGGGCACTGAACCTGAGTGCCCTGTTGAATGGCCATTTTGGGCTACTTTTATACAGACAAATTGGAGGCTTATGGGTAAAAAGTTTAGGTTCACACAGCAAGGTGGCACAACCAAGTGTGGCATTCAGAAGGCACAAAACAGTATTGTGTAGGGGTTCAGCAAACCACGTCAACCCCTTCTATTTGCACACATCCTGGTTGTGACAAAGATGGATCTTTCTATTATATACATCCCGGTTGTGACAAGGATGGAAAGTTCCTAATGGGCTCTTCTGCAGGTGTGAGTCAAGCAGAAGTTACAGAAGCCAACAAGCAGTTATCTGTGACAAGCTGGGTCACATAGGATAGCAACATGGTGTTACTTATGCTAAGGCCTCAGGTGAGCCCATAACAT
Organism: Graphiurus murinus; assembly: GCA_004027655.1. NCBI lineage: Eukaryota > Metazoa > Chordata > Mammalia > Rodentia > Gliridae > Graphiurus > Graphiurus murinus. Next base: position 49,041 of record PVLC010004451.1, read on the forward strand.
ATCTTCCTATTCAGACCCTCTCCCAGCACATTTAACCCTAGTCCTTTCTCAGTGTATTGTCTTTGTGTTGTGCTGATTACAACTACTGTGTAATAAATCTACCTGTTGTACTGTTGTCAGGTATAAATAATGGATCTCAGCTATTTTCATGGGACAGAAATCAAGGTCACAGAAATCTTCTTTTTGTATAACAAATGTCAAACAACTGATTTGTAAACACACTTCTGAAACTTCATTTATTTGTAAACTGGGGATTTCCCCCATTTCGCTCTTTCTCTTCAATTATTCCAGTGACTTGGGAACTGGCAGACTTACTTTGAACAAGTCCCTGGGCCGTGTTTTATGCTGCAGGATGAGAGTGAGGCCAGGTTGCATTCCTCAGCCAACTCCACCATGTTCTTCCATCCACGAGGGTGGAGCCGTGCATTCTAGTGGCTCCGTCCTTGCCCTGTACATGTAAAGTAGTTGCAGTATCCCTGGAGCAAACAAGTCTTAGTCCCTGCAGGCTGCTACAACAAAATACCACAAAGTGAGTCACTTATAAACAATAGAAATGTATTTCTTATGAATCTGAAAGCTGGGGAGTTCGAGATCGAGGCTCTGCAGGTTTGAGATCTGGTAAGAGACTGCTTCCGCATAGATGATTGTCTTTTCACTCAACTTCATATGGCAGAAGGGGCTCGATCACTCTCATCAGTCCTTTTTAATAAGGGCACTAATTCCATCATGGGGCAAGCCTCCAGGACCTAACTCCTTCCCCCAAAGCCTGGACTCCTAGAGTTGTCCCCTCTTCTCCTTTTCGGTGTAGTCCACAAAACTCGCCAGAATGATAAGGCAACAAAAGGAAAGCAAAGAAATACGAACAGGAAAAGAAGAACTGAAATTATGTCTATTTACAGGGTTCCTGATGACCCAGGAGAGACTTAAGCTAGCCCAAGGCATGGCCCCAGAATTAAGAAAGAAAAAAAAATGTGAGCTTGGAGAAGGAAAAGAGAGCAATTATTTCCACTTAATAAGACATGATCCTATACTTCGAAGACCCAAAAAACTCAACCAAAAGAGAGCTGACCAACAAATTTAGCCAAGTAGAGGGATACAAAATCAACCTAAAAAAAAAATCAGTAGCTTTTCTATAAACCAACTAGGAATCCACTGAAAAAGGAAATGTGGGAAATGATTCCATTCATCACAATAATCTCAAAACAAAAATAAGTAAATAAATGAAATACCCAGGAATAAATCTAACCAAGGAGTTTAAATACCTCTACAATGAAAGTTATAAAACACTAAAGAAACTGAAGAAGATCTTGGGAGAGAGATCTCCCTTGCTCTTGAATAGGCAGAATAAATACTATTAAAATGGCCATTCTACCAAAAGTGATCTACAAATTCAATGCAATCTCTATTAAAATACTAGTGTCATTCTTCACAGAGCTAGAAAAATCAGTCATAAATAAATATCACATGGAAAAACAAAAGACCCAGAATAGCCAAAGCAACTCTCAGCAATAAGAACTATGCAAGAGGCATCACAATACCTGACTTCAAATTACTACAGAGCTATAGCAATAAAAATAGCATGATATTAGCACAAAACAGGCACACAGACCGATGGAACTTAATAGAAGATATAGAAACAAATCCATACACTTATAGCCAATTGATTTTCAACAAAGATGCCAAAAGATAAGTTGGAAAAAAAAAAAAAGAACCTCTTCAACAAATGGTGTTGGGAAAACTGGTTATCCATTTGTAGAAAAATGGAATTAAATCCCAACCTCTCACCCTGCACAAGAGTCAACTCAAGATGGATCAAAGATCTGGAAATTAGACCAGAGACTTTGAAATTACTAGAGAAGGGCATAGGTCAAACACTCCAACAAGGTTGAGATTTCAACGTTGATTTGGGAGGAGCACATTAGACCACAACAGCAGGTCCAGACACACTTTTAGAATATGCACTATGATGCCTCCCTTCATTAAGATTCGTGTGCCCACCAAGAAATTAAAAGCAGAGATCTGGAGTTTTAACATTAGATGTCCTTCCACTGTTTTTATTCAAAACGTTTGTATTCAGCCAGTAAAACATAAATGAGCTTCCCCAGAAGTAGGCTGGAATGTTGCCCTTGGGTGAATAATAAGGATATCGGGTGGGATTCTCTAAGACATTTTGGCTTGATTAAGATTCTCAAAGCTAAGCCGGGCGTGGTGGCGCACAGTTGTAATCCCAGCATTTGAGAGGCTGAGACCAGAAGATCTGGGTTCTCAGCCAGCCTCAGCTACTTAGTGAGGCACTCCGCAACTTAGTGAGACCCTGTTTCAAAATAAAGAATAAAAAATAGAGCTGGGGATGTATCTTGGAGGTAGAATGCCCCTGAGTGCAATCCCCAGTACCGAAAAAAAAAAAAAAAAAAGATTCTCAAAGCTAAACATCAAAGAAGCAATAAAAATGCTAAGCACAGGCATGGAAGGACAAGCATCCTGCCCCTCCCCTCGTATTTATTGCTGAGCCCCACATGGTAACTGCTCAGAGATGCTTTGAATGCATCAGTGAAGATGCTGTGAAAACAAAGGTTGCTACTTACCACAAAATACGAATAGAATAATCAGGAAGTACGAAAAGGAGTTCAAAGGAGCCCTTGTAAGAGAGTTTTCCAGACAGGGACTGACTCTGAACTCTGGATAAGGCTCATCCCTGATCGAATAAAAGTTTCATTTTATGATCTTACTGATGTGATCTTGAACAATGATTGGATTTTTCCTTATGTGGGGTGGTGCTTAGGATTAAAAGAGCTGACTTGTCTAATACCTAAAAAGAGCAGGAAGGCTGGTTTTAATTTCTCATCCCTCTTTCTCCTTCCAGAAACTCTCCCCACCAAACCCCACCCTCATTTCCATGCTTATGATTCAGCCGCACCCCGGTCCGCAGCCAACACAACCCAGCTCCCCTCCAAGCCTGGGGCCAGTGTGGTGCCTCTCTCAACATTGACGTCTCTAGCTGGGAGTTTTGCTCATTCATTCGACAAATTGGTTGTGTGTCAAGTCCTGTCATTGACACTAAGAACAACAGAAATTTTTTTTTAAAGTATATAGAACTAGTCCAATGAGAGCACTCAGTCTAACCGATGAAGGCAGATAACATGGTACAATTTTCAAATAAACACTTAGAGTAGGAAGTAGGCTTCAGGAGGTTCCTGACTATGGTGGTTAATTCTACCTGTCCACTCCACTGAGCCACAGGGTACCCAGATAACTGGGTTAAACATTATTTCTGGGCGTGTGTATGAGAATGTTTCTGGGAAAGATTAGGATTTGAATTGATGAGTTTGATGAAGCAGATTACCCTTCGTAAGTGGGAGGGTATCACCCACCCGATCTGTAAGGGCCCGAATAGAACAAAAGGGCTAGGAGATCAAATTCACTCTCCACCTGACAGCCAGGATGCCGATTCTCTCCTGCCCACGGGCTCCTGGTTCTCAGGACTTCAGACTCAGACCGGAATCTGCACACCCTTGGCTCACAGGCACCGAGAGCTTGCGGGGGGCGCCACCGCCAGCTTCCCTGGCTCTCCAGCTCATAGGTGCAGACAGTGGGACCCTTGGCCTCTGTAATCGCATGGCTGTTAGGGTTAGATAGGAATGGCCCCTTGAAGAATGAATGGCTCCTAAATTGGTGTTCAGAGCTGATGTCATTGAGTCATGAGAGTTATAACCCCAGAAGTGGGTAAGTTCATTGTGATGGATTCACCTGGGTGCTACCTGTAGACAGGTAGGGTGTGGCTGGGGGGCGTGGTCTCTAGGGCTGTGGCCTTGGATTATATGAATGAGTTCTCCTCTCATAGCTCGCTCTCTTGCTTCTGGCCTCCATGATGTGAGGAGCGCAGCCCATGTGCTCACCCTCTCGCCACCGCCTGCCGCCATGCCTGAGATCTGAGTTCCCGGCCTCACATGGACTGAGCCCAAAACAGTGAGAAAATAAATCTTCTTTCCTCTAAGTTACATGGTCAGTCTTTTCGATTATAGCAGTAAGAATGCTGACCAGAACAGCAATTTATAAGATATATATGTATTTATATAAAAATGGTGTGTATATATATATATATGAAAATATACACATATACGTGTTGGGGTGTGTATGTGTGTGTGTACATGTGTATAGTGTGTGTGTATATGTGTGTGTTCTACCTCTCTGGAAAACCCTAACACTAAAGGAAAAAAAATTACGTATATACATAACACTTCTGACACCAAGTGTGTGGATTTTCCCCTAAGGTTAAACTATTCTTCAACTCTCCAGACACCGGCTGGAGACCCTACAATTCAATTTCGACAGCAACTCCCCATAGGTAGCACCTACCTGTTACAGTTTGAAAGCAAAATGTTTCCCAGACTTCATGCTTGGAGGCGGGTCTCTGCGGGTGTGTTTATGTGGGGTGTGTATGTGTGTGTGTATATACATGTTGTGTGTGTGTATACATGTGGTGTGTGTGTGGTGTGTGTGATGCATGTGTGGTATGTATGTGTGTGGTGTGTGTATGGTATGTGTGTACATGTGTGTATGTGTGTATATGTGTGGTGTGTGTATGGTATGCATGTACATGCATGTGTGTGCATGTGTATGCTGTGTGTACATGTGTGGTATGTGTATGTGTGTGGTGTGTGTATGATATGTGTGTACATGTGTGTGTGCATGTGTATGGTATGTGTACATGTGTGGTGTGAGTATGCGCATCTTGTGTGTGTGGTGTGTGTGTACATGTGCGTGTGGTGTGTGTGTAGTGTGTGTGTATGTCCCAGCCTCACCGAGCTGCAGGATCTGTTTCCGACCCCTTCTCTTGGACCTTTTCCCCTCTTTTTTCCCCATCATCATGCCCTCAGGACTGTGGCCCCAGCGCCTGCTTGCCAGCTGACATAAAATGGGCCATATATTTACATGGATTGAAGTCTCCAGATCTGTACACAAATAAACCTTACCCTGAGTTGTGGTTATCAGGTGTTTGGGGTCACGACAGTGGGAATGCTAACTGGAGCACGCCCTGCAGTTTATGAGCTTGATCCCATAGGACTGTCCTCTACCTCAGAGGCTAGAAGGCTCAAACTCACCTCCTTTCATCTCCGTTAGATAGAAGCTAGTATTTAAAAGTATTTGGCTAGTATTTAAAAGTATCAGCTGATGGAGGTGAGGCCTATTACTTGTTCATCCTTAGCATCTAGCATAATTCATGATGTATATTAGGAGCTCAATAAGCTGGGTTTGTTTTTTTTTTCTCTGTAATATTTCATATCCCCCCTTTGCAACTAGGCAAAGAACAAAGGAAAACAGACTCTTCTTGGACTTTGAGTTTCAAAAGCTTAGTTTTTCAGGAAAAGTGAAAGGACTCATGATATAAACAAAACATTGGGGCAAAACCCTGTGATAATATAATTTAGCATACCTATTCCATTCCTCTCAAGATTGACCCAAGACAGAGTCCATGCTTAGCTCTCAGGAGGCTGTAGAACCCTACAGAAGAAGCGGTTAGACAGTGTGTGTAGAGAACCAGGTCATTTCCTCCCTTTAGAGAGATTGAAAGGTAAGCAGAGAAAGCTGGGGGATCTAAAGGAACTTTGTAGATATGAATGTGTATCAAGAAATGCCATAATGGAGCCGGGCGTGGTGGCACACGCTTGTAATCCCAGCATTTGGGAGGCTGAGACCAGAGGATCCAGGTTCGCGACCAGCCTCGGCTACCTAGTGAGGCCCTCCGCAACTTAGTGAGACCCTGTTTCAAAATAAAGAATAAAATACTGGGAGTATAGCTCAGAGGTAGACTGCCCCTGAGTTCAATCCCCATTACCACAAAAAAAAAAAAGAAATGCCAGAATGGACCCCTGTGTACTATGTCGGACACTTCGTAAGCCTCTTGGTATTTAAACACAGTCCTAGAGAAAACCCCAAATTGCCCCAAATTGAATTCCTGTCTCCCAAGTAAGATTAAAATTAAGCTTAGTTATTAGAAAAAAAATTGTATTTCCCCAACATCACTTGGTTAGGTCAATTTAACAGACACTATACAATATGGTAATTTTGATCACCAGATATCCATTAAAAATCACAAAACCAATATTTATATAACAAGTAACCAAATATGTGAACATGGCAACATTTCCAATTAAAGTACAGATTTGTATTTGCAAATGACAAGTGTTATCCATAAAACCAAATACATGGTTAGTAAAGTCAGTAGACTTGTTGGCTAAACTGTTTCCACTGTCTATTGGGTTTTTTTGTGGGTGTTGTTGTTGTTGTTGTTTCTGTGGAACTAGGGATTGAACCCAGGGGGATTCTACCTCTGAACAACACCTCCAGCCGTATTTTTTATTCTTTATTTTGAAACAGGGCCTCACTAAGTAGCTGAGGCTGGTTGCAAACCTGCGATCCTCCTGTCTCAGCTTCCCATGTACTGGGATTTCAAGCGTGCACCGCCACACCGGCTTATCAGTTAATCTTAACAGAATAAACAAGGAAGTATAGAATCATCTGCTGGGAATGTGGGTGGGGACTTGCACCCTTGACAGGACGCAGGCCGGTGGTCTCTCTCTGAGACAACGGGGAAGCCGGATACAACGCACAAATGGCATCGGTGTGGCAGCATTGAAGTTCTGCCGAGGAGCCACAGATTTGAAGCAGATTCTGAAAAAGGAGGAAACCTGGAGGGAAAAGATGAGATTTTGCAACTGATCCTTCTGCTGAGGCATTGACTAATGCGGGGTGAGGGGCCACAAACCCAGAGAGAGGATGGGGGTGGGGAGCAGAAGGGCAGCAGAAGTTTTGGCATTTGCGGGCTGGAAATTGGGATCTTCCGAGGCTGGGAGTTCAACAGGAAGGGTGGGCGGAAAAACTGAGTCTGATATGCGTGGCTGGTTTTCCCATCAAAACATCCAACAAATTCTAATGCCTGCATCCAGCAAGCTACTCAAAAACCAATCAGGAAGCCTCTGAGAGGCAGAGAAGACGCTTTGCCATCTCCAAAGACTCACCAGAGCCCGGCATGGTGGCTCGCGTGCTCGTGATCACAGAACTCGACTGGGGAGGCTGAGACAGGAGGACCACAGGTTCGAGGACAGCCTCAGCAATAAAGCAGGGCTCTCAGAAAACTTAGCAAGACCCTGTCTCAAAATAAAATAGGGCTGGGGGATGTAGCTCAGAAGTAGAATCCCCCTCGGTTCAATCCTCGATGCTATTAAAAATAAATAGATAGATGGATAAATAAACAAAATAAATAAAAGATCCACCAGAAGAAAGGGCCAAAGAGAACACCCAGGCCCTGGCAGACCCTTCAAGGGCTCCTCTCTGCAGTAGAGATGAACCAGAGTCGGTAAGAACTTCACAAACAGCAGCCCTCCACGTGGCATTCTGGGAAAGACAAAACCAGAGCATCAGTATGAGATCCACATCTGTCAGGGGTCTGAGAAGGGGCTGAGCGATGGTGCACAGAGGAGTTCCAGGGCAGGGGGACCATTATGGTGGATGGATACATTTGTCAAAACTCCACAGAATGTGCAACACCTAATGAAAGCCATGGGCTGCGGGTGACAGTGAAGTGTCAATGTGGGCTCATCGGTAGTGACAAACGGACTGTTCAGGTGAAGGACACTGACAGCTAGGAGAGGCTGGCGGGGGAGTGATGGGAAATATATGGGAAGTCTTGGTCGTTTCTGCTTAATTTTGCAGTGAACCTAAACTGCTCTGAGCAATAAAATCTCTTGAAATTAAAAAAAAAAATTTAACCCTATGATGCAGCCTGGAGTTGGTTCTGTCTCTGAATGAATTAAGGTGACACATTCCCTCCCAGAGAAAGGAGTGCTGCTTCTCTGGAGGAAGATATTACTGCAAAACTTCAATAATTCTTAAAATACAACTCTAGCCTTGGATCAAAAGTTATTCCAGGACATAGAAACAACTACTACACAGCCCAGAGAAAAATGACATAATCGACACACTGACCCAGACATTTTAGTTGTTAAAAACATATAAGACAGGAACAATTTACATTAACATGTTCAGAAAAGTGTCTTCGTCATTACTCTAAATATAGATGTTAATGGTGGAGGTACAACATATGTCGAAAGAAACAGGAACATATGTCACATTTATTGATTTAAACGTTTATTTTATGCTAGGCATTGTTTGTTCTAAGTGACTATGATTTCCTACAACAGTCCTGTGAGATCAATACTATTAGCGTCCTCTCTTTACAAATGAGGAAACTGAGGTAGGAGTTGGTTAAATGACTAATAAATGGCTGAGCTAGAATCTGAACTCAGTCAGGCTAAACCCAAATAATCCTGGGGCTATCCACATGTACGCATCTTATACAAATACAACAATCATACACAGATAAAGCTTTGGTTAAGAGAGGTTTGATGATGCCGGACCATGTTATTTTGGTCACTAAAATATTTTCCTGTTTACTCACGGCCTAACCCAGGAGAATGTGAGAATTTAGCCTAAATTGCAGAGTAATATGTTTTTAAATCTAGGCTGCCCAATAATGTTTATCTAAGAACATGAAAGACTGAGAAGAAACATTTAATTTTAAGTAAAACAATTTTAATTTTAATTTAAATAAAACAAATTTAATTTTAAATAAAACAAGTATGTGGAATTAATCAAAAACCATGCTCGGTATTACTCACCACCTAAGTCGCTTCTGTATACCTGTGGCTGGACACGTTCTTCTTTTTTTTTTTTTTTTTTTTTTTTTTTTTTTTTTTTTGCGGTACCAGGGATTGAACTCAGGGGCATTCTACCTCCAAGCTATACCCCCAGCCCTATTTTTTATTCTTTATTTTGAAACCGAGTCTCACTAAGTTGCGGAGTGCCTCACTAGGTAGCTGAGGCTGGCCGCAAACCCGGATCCTCCGGTCTCAGCCTCCCGAATGCTGGGATTACAAGCGTGCGCCACCACGCCCGGCATGGACACGTTCTTCTTACTAAAATGGCCATCCGTGGGTTCTCCGCTGCAGAGCTACACAGTTCATTCATTGTTCTCACTCTGGGGTAGAGAACTTTGACAGAGAATCCCACCGCACCTGTGGGTCTCTCCTCTCCCTGAATGAACAGTCTTCTGTGTGGCACACAGTTCTCGTTGACAGACACACATCCTGGCCTGTCATCTTACCAGGCAGACACTGAAGAAATGTATTTGAAAAGACAGTGGACTGCAAGGCAGGGATCCCTTCCTCCCTCCCTTCCCCACAATGTCTTTGTGTTCCAGAAAAATCTACCATTGGATTTGATTTCTCCAAGCCTCTTCTATAAACATAATCAAAGACTCACTAGCCGGGTGTGGTGGCGCACTCCTGTAATCCCAGTACTTGGGAGGCTGAGACAGGAGGATCACAGATTAGAGTCCAGTTTCAGCAATTTAGTGAGACCCTTGGCAACTTTGTGAGACTCTATCTCAAAATAAAAAAAATAAAATAGGGGCTGGGGTTTAGCTCAGAGATGAAATGCTTCTGGGTTTGATCCCCAGTACAAAAAAAAAGACTCACTATCCTTCTTACTTCTTATCTTAGTGTGAATTAGTGAATTAAATCAATCCTGTTGGCAGTCGGCTGTGCTCAGAGACCTGAGGAAGCTGGTGCTTTGGGCCACTGTAAACAGAAGTCATGACAACATTTTAACATAAACTACAGGGTCATTGTGGGGCTTCTCTTCTTTTATTGGTCACAAAATGAAAACAGTAGCATAACCTCCCTCATCGGACCGTTGTGAGAGTTCATGAGAATAATGACCATAACTATCCTAATAACAGTAGGCATACAGATGGTGCTCAATAAATCATGGCTGTGTAATTAATTATAATGGTTTAGCAATGGCAGAAAAGCTTCAAGGAGTCAAATATACGTATGAAGAACTGGCAAGATGATGGTGACAGTAGTTTGAATAATAATAATTAAAAAAAGAAAGAAATCAAGCCTGGTCTCCGTTGTCTAAGGCCATTTTGCCGCTTTGGGTGACATCAGGAGGGCTTGGAAACCTCTTGTCATCAAGGTGTTTAGCATAGGGGCCTAAGCATTCATAGAGTTCCTGAAGTGTTTAAGAAATGCTGTCGAATCGGAAGCTAGAGTTAAGATCTCTCTCTTCATTTATCGAATGATCCAACACCCTTCACACCCCTGTTCCCTTTTGCACAAAGTGACCTCCTCACCTAACCTCAGGCCGCCCGCCCAGGGCAAGGTGCACCCTTGCTTTCCTGATCTGAGCATCACCTTCCTGACTCCCTCTGCCCTCTGAGCCGTTGTCTCCAGCGGTAGATGGCACGTGTAAGGAGCACTGTCCACCTGAGCTCCTTTTGTGACCAGAGGCAAAGCTTTCCCTGCTTGTTAAGAGACTCTATGGTTGTGGTTTGGCCACAGATAAAAAAAAGAAGCTAAATGTCTCCCAGGATGCAAGGACCAGGGCCTTGACCTCATTAGCACCAAGCTCTGAACAACCCAGCTTCTGGGAGGCACTCCCCCTGGGTGCCTTTCCCCATCCGCTGGCGGATGATGCCAGTTCCTATTGTCAGCTGAGAAGTGTGTATATCTGAGTGTGTGTGACTGGAGAGAGGTCTTTGGGCCAGGATGCCATGGGGAGAGCCTGGCTGGGGACCTTGGCCAGCTGCTGGTCACTGTTAGTGGCCCTGTTGCTTACCAGCTATGTGACCTTAAGTCAGTCTTTCTCATACTATAAACAATATTGTTCAAGTGGAAGGTTCCTAAGTTCCCTTTCTCATCTAAGATCCTAGTATCCTAAGCTCGGGAGGAGGGCATGGAAATTGAAGATACACTGTTTTGGGTTTTTTGTTGTTGTTGTTATTTTTTTATTAAGAGGTACCATTTTTGAAAGGGGAAGTGCTAAGCCGGGCATGGTGGTTCACACTTGTAATCCCAGTACTTGGGAGACTGAGACAGGAGGATCACAGTTTCGAGGACAGCCTCAGCAACTTAGTGAGACTCTGTTTCAAAATAAAAAATTTAAAAAATAGGGCCGGGGTGTAGCTTGGAGGTAGAAGGCTCCTGGATTCAATCCCCAGTGCTACAAAAGGGGGGAGGGGTGCTAAGAACTGGAACTGACCAAATATAGTATGTGCATGATTATGTCACAGGGAATCCCGCTATTATATATAATTATAATGCACCAATAAAAAATGATTTAAAAAACAGGAACCACGTTCAAAGGGAAAGATGACTGCTGCATGTTTAGACAAAAAGTTTTTTTTTTTTTTTTGGTACTGGGAATTGAACTCAAGGACATTCTACCTCCGAGCTATACCCCCAGCCCTATTTTTTATTCTTTTATTTTGAAACAGGGTCTCACTAAGTTGCAGACTGCCTCACTAGGTAGCTGAGGCTGGCCACGAACATGCAATCCTCCTGCCTCAGACTCCCAAGTACTGGGATTACAAGCGTGCACCACCACGCCTAGCTTAGCGCTTCCCCTTCTGAAAGTCCCCCTGACAACTCTCCACATTCCAACCTCATCGCTGTGTCCTGAGCAAGCTCTCCTCTCAGAACGCAAGACATTGCATAAAGAAGGCAGCCTCGCCAGGCTTGGAGCGAGCTAGCTCTCTCTGGCTGCTGTGGCAGATTTTAAATGCTTAAAACTGTCTACACATTTTGACCCCGGTCCTAAGAGATCGGCATATGAAGTCTCCCTTAAGCTCATTACCATCTTTCCCGGAGAAAGCCTTGTTTTGCCACCTGCAGCCTTCAAATCGGGGGCCCTTGCTTCTCCCTATGGTTGGAAAGCCACAGGCACTAAGCCAACTCAGATTTTCCACTGCTTAAGTGATGTGTTGGTTGAAAGCCACACTGCATTAGACGGGCGTTCCTGAAAGCACGGCTTTTTCTCTAAAGCCACGGCCCTCTTCCAGACCATCAGTGGAAAGAGCAGAAGACAGAGAGTACGCCCGGGCAGCCTGACTGAGGAGGAGCCCCACCGCCATTTCACCGTTCCCCTGGTGACTCGGAAAACAAACATTCAACACAGAAAGTGGCCGCACAGAGGGGGCATGATCTAAACTGTCTCTTTCCAACTTTCTCCTGCTCGGAACGGGCCTTCAGATCACATCTAGAAGCCCCTTCTCATCGTAGGACACGCATGTCAAACCATAGCATGTGAGCCGGGCATGGGAGCGCACGCTTGTAAACCCAGTACTTGGGAGGCTGAGACCGGAGGATCAGGGTTCTGGCCAACCTCGGCTACTTAGTGAGGCCCTCCACAACTTAGTGAGACCCTGTTTCAAAATAAATTTTAAAAATAGGACTGGGGGTGTAACCCGGAGGTACAATGCCCCTGGGTTCAATCCCCAGTACCGCACACACAAAAAACCTATAGTACATGTTTATTTTTATGGGGTGAGGTGAGTGTCTGATCCACAGTGTATTGTCGTACCGACAATGAGGTTACATAAAAGCCACCATCTAGCTGCTAAGTCCCGTAGTGGTTTTTGTATGTTTGTGTGTTTGTTGTTGTTGTTGTTTTGATACTGGGGATTGAACCCAGGCACATTCTACCTCCAGGCTACACCCCTAGCTCTATTTTTTATTCTTTAGTTTGAAACAGGGTCTCACTAAGTTGCAGAGGGCCTCACTAAGTAGCTGAGGTTGGCCACGAACATGCAATCCTCCTGTCTCAGTCTCCCATGTACTAGAATTACAAGCATGTGCTGCAGGGCACTGCCATGATAGTCTGGAAAGTCGGGTAAAAGATTAGCAGGCCTGGGCCTGTTTCGGTTTTTCCCAGGCAAAACGGCCCTGAAGCTAATCAGAGAAAAAGATAAGAGTCTCCAGGCCCACTAGATGTCTTTGTCCAATTACCAAGCAACTCCAGCCCCTAGGTCCCGCCTTAACGGGCCAAACCTATCCCAGAATACCCTGTATCCCTTCCAGACAAACCAGCCAATTTATGGTCCCCATAGTCTCTCTCTGCCCTGGCAACAAGATTTCACCAATCCCATTTCCGCTTGTGTACACCCCCACTATAAAAGGCTGAACAAAGCCAGAGTGGGGGTCCTTGTCAAGACTCCACTGTGTTGGGTGAGACTTGGACCCTAGCTGGAGCTAGCAATAAACCTCCTTCTTGCTCTTGCATGGCTCTGTGTGAAGTGATCGTTCTTTGGTGAGGCACCAAGATTTGGGCAGAACAGTGCCACCACACCCGGCCCATAATGTTTTATTATCTTTCTTTCCCCAGACAAAGAGGACAAGCCTGGTGACTGAGCGCGGAGCACTAAGGCCAACCAACTTTGCTCCATGGGCCTCACACGCAGCCCAGCGGCAGCCCCGGTGCTGACCCGTGCACCAGCGTCTACAGAGGCCATTGTCCTCTCTCCTACTCTCCAGCAGCCCCTGTCTCTCAGGGGGAGTTACCCAGAGGATGGGGAAACCCCAACACCGACCTCCTTCCTCCTCACCATGCCACCTGTCCGTCTCACCAACTAGATGGAGAACATGCTGAGGACCGGAAGCGTGTCTCCTTCATTCTCAAAGTTCCGGCGTCCGGCGTAAAATAACTGTTCAATGTATTCGACTGAGTGAGGGAGCCCCGCCAACGACGGCAGCCGCCGCGAGTGAGATCAAACAGTGAAAACGGGCCCAGGTGCCAGGTATGTGGGCGTCCCAGCTGGCTCCCCACTTTCCTACTGTGGGGCACTCAACAGTTCCAAAGCCCTTTTGCACATCGGTCTAGGAGGAGTTAATAAGGATTTCTTTCCCAGGGTTGTTGAGGTAGTATGGAGGACGGACACAAACAAACACAGGCACATTCTGGTGTTCAATACGTTCAATACGTCCACTGTAGTTGTCATTATTCATATGATCAGGCCGGGCGTGGTTGGTGGCGCACGCTTGTAATCCCAGTACCTGGGAGGCTGAGACAGGAGGATCGCAGGTTCACAGCCAGCCTCAGCTACCTAGTGAGGCATTCTGCAACTTAGTGAGACCCTGTTTCA
>PVLC010004451.1:63121-85126 GCA_004027655.1 Graphiurus murinus
ACTGGGGATTGAACTCAGGGGCATTCTACCTCCGAGCTATACCCCCAGCCCTATTTTTATTCTTTATTTTGAAACCGAGTCTCACTAAGTTGCAGAGGGCCTCACTAGGTAGCTAAGGCTGGCTGCGAACCCGGATCCTCCGGTCTTAGCCTCCCAAATGCTGGGATTACAAGCGTGTGCCACCACGCCCGGCTTCTGACCCAGAGTCTTTGCTGTAGGAGGACAGCCAGATGCGGGCCACACAGCAGAGAGGCAGCAGCTGATGTTAGAAGTGTGCCCGGTCATCCCAAACAAAAGGTAGCTAATCTGGGGACAGGTGTACACCACGTGCTTGCCACCAGGGATATTCTACAGACTCGCCCTTATTTCTTTTTCAAAACAATGATGAGACAGAGGTTTTATTATTGTCAGTCTTGTTTTCTGAAAGAGGAGGAAAATGAGACCTTCATCAAGGTTCAACAGCTCACCAAAGCTGATGCTCTGGCCAGTGGGTCATCAGGCTGCAGAGCCAGCCAGGTTTCTGTTTCAGGTCGTCTTTGTACAACATACAGAGAACAGATGATCTGCAGGGATGTGGCTAAATGTTCCCCACAGCCACGTAAACCCGCCTCCCCAGGCCTCCGGGACCCTGTGCTAATGAGGTACCCAGATCAGCCTCTCCAAGTAATAGTGATGCTGGCTGGTTCAGGGGCCTCGCTCCAGCCCTCAGAAAAGCCGCTGGCTTATGCTGGGAGTGAAAGAATATAATTTCTTTAGAAAAAAAAAAAAACACCGTGATCTTAAGCCAGGCGTGGTGGCACACACACACTTGTGATCCCAGTATTTGGGAGGCTGAGACAGGAGGATGGCAGGTTTGAGGCCACCAGCCTCAGCTATTTAGTGAGGCCCTCCACAACTTAATGAGACCTTGTTTAAAAATAAAAGGATAAAATAAGGCTGGAGGTGTAGCTTGGAGGTAGAATGCCCCTGGGTGGTTCCACCCCTAGTACCACAAAAAAAAAAAGTGTGTGTGTGTGTGTGTGTGTGTGTGTGTGCGTGTGCACACATGGTACTGGGCATTGAACTCAAAGGCATTCTCCGAGCTACACTCCCAGCCCTATTTTTAATTTTTTTTTTTTAAAACAAGGTCTCACTATGTTGATGAGAGTCTCACTACTTGCCGAAGCTGTCCTCAAACCTGCAATCCTCTTGTCTCAGCCTCCCAAGTCCTGGGATTACAAGCATTCACCGCCACGCCCAGCTGCAAGTTGTTATTAAATATTCCATGGTTGTAATCAAATAATTCATCATCCACAAAACTCAGCTGGGGATCCTCTATGCCACAGCCAGCCAGGAAGCTGAAATGATGGATTTCATGCATTCCAGCTCCAGGCTGGCCAGGACTCACAGTCTAAGGGGCCAGTTTCACATCACAAGTTACACACACGTCATCTTGGTCTTATGGGAGAAGAAAGTGAATTCCTGAAGAGCTAAGTGACTTCTCTCAGGTCCTGCACTTAGTGAGAGTCAAAGCAGGAAAGCAGCCCAGAGTCTCTGTCTGCCCATTGTCTTGTGAGGGATGAGCCTTTAGCCATTTATCACAGAAAAGCTTTGGGAGATGCAGGTATGAAGAGCCAGGGGCTGAAACGTCAGCAAGACCTCGTTCCTGGCCTTGTTGATGTGTTAGACCCCAAACTAATTACAATAAAGTGGAAGCAGGGTGACCAAAATGTTCAAAATGCCCCCAGAGCGCATGACGTCGTTGACAAAGGAGCCATTGGAGCTGGGCGTTGAGGGATGAGTAGAAGTTTGCTGCAAGAGGCAGAGCACCGAGGCGGAAAGCCGTGCTGTGTGTGGCATGCAGGAAAGATGAGAGTGCTGGTTTGTTCTTGCTGCATTTTGAAAAGTGAGACCTCTGAAGTCCTGTTACTCGTGGTTCAACAAGAATGAACCTGGCTAACGTGCCCTTTCATTATTACTTCATTATTTTCCTATATATATATTTTTCACATAAAATGCAATGTGCATATATGGGGCCCAGTGTAGCCGAGACTGGTGTATTTGGGGACTGTTGTCCTGGCTTAGGTCCTGAATCTATGTCAGCGTTTCCCGACGGGGCTGTTTTTTTCTTTTTTCTTTTCTTTTTTTTTTTTTTTTTTGCAGTACTGGGGATTGAACTCAGGGGCATTCTACCTCCGAGCTATACCCCCAGCCCTATTTTTTATTCTTTATTTTGAAACCGAGTCTCACTAAGTTGCGGAGTGTCTCACTAGGTAGCTGAGGCTGGCCGCGAACCCAGATCCTCAGGTCTCAGCCTCCCGAATGCTGGGATTACAAGCGTGTGCCGCCCGGCTCCGACGGGGCTGTTTGGACGAGAACATTAGGCATGTCAAGGACGGCTTGGTTGTCCGACTGGGGCTGGGCGAGGGGAAGTGAGAGGCATCTGGCGGGCAGAGGCCAGCGATGCCGGTGACACTCCGTACCATGGGACAGCCCCTCACCACGACACCTGTCCCGGTGCCAATCATGTGGTGACTCAGCACCCCGTCTCTGCCGGGAAGGCCTTGATGCTCCTTCAAACTACCAGCAAATTCCAGAGAGAGATCGAAGGCCTCTCTCCCTCCCCAGCCCGGAACCAAACCCAAAGCACAGCCATTTCGGTTTGGGGGCACGGGGCGCTGAGGCTAGCGACCCCGCTCTCCTGCTCCAGTGGCCAAGGTCAGCTTTGCTTTATCTGCAGAGACAACGTGGAGCCGGCAGAGGATGCTGGCAGGTCAGGGGGCCTGAGAATGGAAGGCAGCACTTTAAAAATCGATTCCCTGATGGTTCCCCAGTACACAGAAGCACCGGGCCAAGTAGCCAGGGCTGGGCCTCCTCTGCAGAGCGACACAGGCCAGAGGCTCTCCTTTTCTCTGTCTACTTAGTAGCAGTAGCTGGGCAGCGGACAGAAGAGGCCTCACCGGGCCCAAGCGCCAGCACAACTGCTTTCTGTGAATTAACCGGCAGAGCTGCCCATTAAGGCTTTATTTCCAGGGTGTAGTTTCTCCTGCACAGACTCAGCCCTGCTATGAGAGAAAATACAGAAGGGCTTCTGCAAAGAGGCTCAGCGGTTATGACCAGGGTCCGCGGTTCTCATGCAGGGCAGCAGGCAGCAGAGAAAACCCGGACACCAGACTTGCAGCATTGGACGGCGGCCCCTAAGAGCTGCCACCGAAGCCAGGTGCTGCTTCTCAGAAAGCTCCTATCCAGCGGCAGCAGAGGGACATGTTGATACTGTCCTACTCCACAAACGGTCACTTTAAGACACCCATATGAGAGGGAGGTGTGACAGTCTACTCCCTCAGTCACCCCAGATAAGGACAGTTCTGCCCTTTAAACAAAGACGTTACATCTTTGTTCTTGACCTGGTCCTGGCCAGGCCCTGGTGGGGAGTTGTGGGGGTGGGGTGCCCAGCCACGGGTAGATCTTTGCTTGAGAGCTTTGGTCATCGGTGCAGAGAGGCTGGGGCAGGGAAGAACAGCCGAGGACAATGTGGTGACCTCCACGCCCACCCTGCAGATGGGGGTCAGCCCTGCAGAAAGGTGAGTGTGTTACTTAGCTAGTTAGATATTCACAGAGAGGGTAGATGAGACAGATCTAAAGTACCTGAGAGAAGAAATTAAACAGACCCTTTTAAATAAAAAAGAAGTGCAGTGAGAGAACTGTATAGGTCCTAGAAGGTAAGCCCCCTGCAGAGCCTCAGACCCCTCCCTGTGGTAAGGGGGCAGTCACTAAGGTGTGTGGTGCCCGGGGCAGCCAGCCACCCCAAATAAAACATGCCTGTAACCTTAATACTCAGGAGGGCACATGCTTGTAATCCCAGTACTTGGAAGGCTGAGACAGGAGGATTGAAGGTTCGAGGCCAGCCTCAGCTACTTAGTGAGGCTCTCCGCAACTTAGTGAGACCCTGTTTCCAAATAAAGAATTAAAAATAGGGCTGGGGGTGTAGCTCAGAAGTAGAATACCCCTGGGTTCAATCCCCAGTACTGCAAAAAAAAAAAATAGGGCTGAGGGTGTGGCTCAGAGTAGAACACCCCTGGGTTCAATGCCCCACAATAAAAAAATAAATAAATAAAAAGCATGAGGAAGGTGTCCAGAAGGCACGTAAGACCCCACACCCAGAAAACTCCACACCGGTTGCCACTCCAGGAAAACAGTTGCAGGAGCCCGTTCTCCAGAATGTTTTCCGCCTCCCCTTCATCTCACCCCAGCCTTCCGCACGGCGCCGTCGTTCCTCTGAATAAACCTCCTGTCTTCCGCACCCGTGCCTCTTGCACGAATGCTTTCCATACAGAGAAGCAAGAGCTGAGGTGCTGTGGAATAAGAGCCCTATTTGGGGGAAATCTTTCCCTCAAACAATTCCAACTACTGTTTTTCTTTTTGTTTTGGAGGTTTTTTTGGTTTTTTGTTTGTTTGTTTTGCAGTACTGGGGATTGAACTCAGTGGCATTCTACCTCCGAGCTACACTCCCATCCCTATTTTTTATTTTTTATTTGAAACAGGATCTCACTAAGTAGCTGGTCCTCACTAAGTAGCTGAGGCTGGCCATGAACCTGCAATCCTCCTGTCTCAGCGTCCCCAAGTACTAGGATTACAGGTGTGTGCCACCACGCCCAGCTCTCCAAACACTTTTGTCCCAGACTCCAGTAACAAATGTCTTCCGCTTGTTGCCCCCCTGGGAAAAGTTTCCCATGCCCTTCTTTAAACCTTCCTTCTGGGACACCCAGACAGGGGTTGCCAGTCCTGACTCCTCTCTGCTGGCCTGTTTCATTCTGGCCAGTGCTGGTCTTGCATTAGCAGGTGACCCAAGGCCCCTGTTTACCCAGGGCAGTCTTATGCCATGCCTGTCATCCTGTGTTACTTCGAGAGCTCTCCTCTGACTCACTAAATGGATTTTAGAGCCCATTAGCTCAGGCTTGGGAAATCCCTGCAGTGGAGAAAGAAGCTTCCGGCTGTGGGCGTGGGAACTGTTTTTGCAGATGGAAGCAGCCCTGCCCTGTTGCCCTGTCGCATCTTCGGGGCCCTCCCGTCTGCCAGGGCTGCTGACCTCAGGTGCAGCAATGAGATGGAGCCCCCAGAGGCTCCTTGGGGACCATTGCGGGGCAGGCCCCTGTCTCCCGTCTACATTCCAGCTAGAATCAGTAAGGCAGAGGGCTGCAGAGAAGCCTCAGCCCGTGGCAGCAGCTTGGAGCCACCATCCCAAAACACCAGACTCCTGGCCACACCTGAACCCAGGGCTTGAAGACATTAATTATAACTAACTTCCAAAGTAGTCTAGGAACAGATAATAGCTTATCAGAGTTGTTAACTCAATTAACAAGCAATGCAAAAGAAAAATAAAAAGATTTTTGTGTCCTTTAACTTTAAAAAGAAATGTGTTCAACGTTGCAACCATAGAAATAAGTGGTAGTTTAACGAAGTTATTGATTTGTAAACAAGTGATTCAAAAGTAAAAAAAAAAAAAAACAATTGTTTCTTTTAACTTTAAAAAGAAATGCAGAGGAGGCAGGTATATGGAAAGAAATGTTCCAAATGCTGTGTGCACCTGTGTGTATCACTCTGAATCTCACTATCAATGCACTGATAAAAGTAGAAATAAAATAAAATAAATGTGTTCAGGGGTACAAAATTCTCAGTAGCCTCATGATGAACATTTAGATTTGAAAAATATTTTTTTTACAAATTTTCAAATGCAAGCCAGGCATCCCGGTACTTGAGAGGCTGAGACAAGAGGATCGCAGGTTCATGGCCAGCTTCAGCTACTTAGTGAGGCCCTCTGCAACTTAGTGAGATCACGTGTCAAAATAAAGAATAAAAAAATAGGGCTGGGGTGTAGCTCGGAGGTAGAATGCCCCTGGGTTCAAACCCCAGTACCACAAAAAAAAAAAAAAATTTAAATGCAAAATTTTGAAAAAAAAATTTTTGCATTAAACATTGCAAAAAAAAGTTTCCCATGGAAAAGGGAAATTTTAATTACTTTAAGCTGCTTTGAATATTCATCTATTTAGATTCTTCTCTGTGGCTGACAAGAGTGAAATCATTTGTTAACAAAGACCAGCCCAGATGCTCCACAGATAGTTTATTCTTACCATGAAAAGAGTAGTTTCTTACAACATTTTTAAAAAGTGATTTCTACTTAAAATGACAAACATGTCAATCTGTTTGTCTTCTGAAAATGTTTATGGTCTAAAATTTCTCCTGCTGCTTCCCTTTCCTAAGAAAGCACAGGGGTGGTTGAGCTTGGTGGCGCATGCTTGTAATTCCAGTACTTGGGAGGCTGAGACCAGAGAATCCAGGTTGGCAGCCAGCCTCAGCTACTTAGTGTAGCCCTCCGCAACTTAGTGAGACCCTGTTTCAAAGTAAAGAATAAAAAATAGGGCTGGGGCTGTAGCCCCTGGGTTCCATCCCCAGTACAAAAAAAAAAAAAGGAAGCACCAGGGTGTTCTTGAAGTGGGTCGGCAACCATGCAATCTCAGGTCATTTTCGCCTCCTGCGGCTGCGTGTTCTTCTGACGTGCTGTGCAGTCTGTGGGCTTCCGGGAGCAGGCAGCTGTTAGGGTTTTGTTTTTAGCTTTCCAGGCAGGAGTCCAAAATAACTTATAAAAATAGGTGTTTTAAGAAAGATCGGAAGAAACGAGGCTGCTGGAGGCCTCAGAACATCTTCTGGGCTGGGGCCCGCCTCTGGAGTACCGTCTGGACGCTTGCTGCTACAGATCAGGTAAGCTGCAAGCACTCCCTTAAATGCTGGTGATCAAGGAGCCGACTCAAACAGTCCAGTGAACCAGGTCTGCTCAAAGTCCCGAGGACCGCAGGCCCAGACATTCCTTTCTGCATTCAGTCCCCCAGCGCTGGAGATCAAGCCCAGGGCTTCTGGGAAGCACTGGACAACTGAGCTACACTCCCAGCTCTGCATCTGTCCTGAAAACGCCCTTCAGCCCTCTGGCTGGTGTGTGTGTGTGTGTGTGTGTGTGTGTGTGTGTGTCTGTGTGTCTGTGTGTCTTCAACTGGAGATTGAACCCAAGGGCATTCTATTCTACCTCCAAGGTATATCCCCCAGCCTCTTTTTTATTTTTATTTTGAAACAGGGTCTTGCTAGGTTGCTGAGAGCCTCACTAAGTTGCAGAGGCTGGCCTTGAGCTTTTGATCCTCCTGTCTCAGCCTCCCAAATACTGGCATTACTGGCGATGGCTGCTGCACCAGGCTCTGCTGCATCTCTTGCTGGATCCTTTCTGCATGCCCGAGTTCTGAGCACCCGCATGCACTGCGCGTGGTCCTGACATCCCCGTCTTCCCTCCTACACCCTCGCCAGCCTCACTTGCTAAAGCATCTCACCGTCTTTGTGGCTTTGTTGATGGCTGCCGCGTTCACATCTAGTTGTAAGCACAGCTCAGCGTGTCTGCAGCTGAGTTCCTTCCATCTTCTGCTCCACCTCCATCGATGCCACAGTCAATTCTGGGGTGCTCGGGCCAAAGCCCCACAGCGATCCCAACACCTCCCCTTTCTCCTTGCACTCTGTACCCGCAGACCTGGCTGCTGCTGCCTCCAAATATGGACTCCCGATTTTGAATTCCCCGGGTCTGCCCCCTGTGCACGGTGCCTCTGTCCCCCGCCTGCCCTGTCCATCCTCACCACGATCTCCGCTTGCACCCAGCCCTTTGGCCTCAGTGCAATGCCACAGAGATTGTGGGCAAACACGGGAGGTTACGTCGCCTCTCTCCTTGGAACCTTTCATGCTATGTCAATTCCTCCTGACACTCACCCATCACCACTCTAACCTTGTCTCCGGCTGAACCCTGCTCACCTCGAATGTCAGAACCCTGGCACGCCCTGCTCCCCCTGCCTGGAGTGACCAGACCCCATGCCTCTCTGTTCCTTCATCGAATCCCACAGTGGGTGATGCTGCCTCCGGGGATGTTGAAACAGTGCAGAGAGCCAGAGCAGCCTCAGGTACAGTGGGGGGCATTGAATAAAAACAAGGGGGCGTGGAAGAGCAGCAGGAGTAGCCAGGGCACTGAATCTCGTGTTTTCTGAACAGAGGGCAGTAAGCCAATAAGTGCGGGACCCTATGCTTGGATCTTTGTTAGAATGTCACCTTCTGGGAGGGGCCTGCCCTGGCAAGCCCAGGTGACATTTCAGCCACACCAGCCTTGCTTGCTGCCTGTCCAGTCCCTGCTCTGCTTCCTGCTCCCAGGCCATGTGAGGATGGCCATCCACACTGCAGGAAGGGGACCTCCGTCTGGTGCTGCGGTCCCGGAAATCAAGTCATGAAAGAACCTGGGGCCACACCCCGCTCTCTGTTATCACACAATAGCTAATGACGAGCTTTGCAAAAGAAGTTGAGCTCTGATTTTTTATTTTTTTATTTTTTATTTTTTTTGGTACTGGAGTTTGAACCCACAGGCATTCTATCTCCAAGCTACACCCTCCCACCCCACCCCCAGTACATTTTAGTTTAGGGGCTTTTTTGAAACAGGGTCTCCCTGGAGTTGCTGGGGCCGGTGTTGAACCTGCGATCCTCCTGTCTCAGCTTCCCAAGCACTGGGATGACAGGCGTGCGCCACCACCACACCGGCCTTGAGCTCTGATTTTGATGATAAGCATTGTCCCCCATAAAACCACGCTAGTTTCTCTGGATTCTTTTCAATCCCAACACCGCCCCCTGGTGGCCACACGGGCTCACAGGCCACACAGAGAGCTTAGATCAGTTGAGGACCTGTCTCCCAGGAGGCTGCAAAGTCCTCCCTCACAACAGCAGGCTGGGGGTGGGGGCCCAGGCTGGGGGCCAGCTGTGCTGCGGAGCCAAGGAGGAAGAAAGGAGGAGGACGAGGAATCAAGTGGGCCAGCCGCACAGCAGCGGGCAGCACAACATGTCTTTATGGCTTTGGGGTGGCGACCTTCGGTAGATACACTAGGGAAACCGTTGACACTACCCCAAGCCCCCTGTTGAAGAGAGAGAACCCTGATTTCTGAGGATGAATCTGAGAGGCAAAGTGGAATACCAAGGACACATTCCCTCTCCCAGGACAGGCGTTTCATGTCAGAACACGGGGAGCGAGGCTGTGCACGGAGCGCCATTTAATGAATGTGGAGAGCAGCTCACACCTGAGGCCCGAGCTCCCTCCTCATTAGGCAGCACCAAAGCCCTGCAGCGGGGAAGGCAGGCTAGGCTTATGCATATGGAAAAGGTTTCCACCAAAGGCAGAGCTCTCTGCATGGAAGGAAATCTATGGGAATAATGAACATGAACCCCCTTCAGCTCCTGTACCCCTATCGCCATCACAGGATGCTGAGGGAGGAGGCGGGGGTGCAGAAACCGTGGAGCATAGTTTCATTGCAGGCAGCAGCCTGCTGGGCCGACCCCGCAGACATCACAGAGCTTGTGCTAGAAATATGTAGAGCCAACCCTGCCTCTCTCTCCTCCCTAACCACCCTGACACTCATTATCTCTGTGCCCATGCTTTTTGGGCTCCATTATTAAGTCTAATAGAGGACTAATACCTAGAATATACAGAGAGCTTATAAGACTTAACACTAAAAAACAAATAACCCAATTAAGAAATGTAAAATAGAACTAAATAGACACTTCACAAAAGAAGGGATATGAATGGCCAATAGATACATGAAAAAATGTTCAACATTATTAGCAATCAGGGAGATGCAAATTAAAACTACAGTGAGATCCCATCTAACCCCAATCAGAATGGCAACCATCAAGAATTCAAACAATAAATGCTGGTGAGGATGTGGGGAAATAGGAATTCTTCTACACTGTTGGTGGGATTGCAAACTAGTTCCGCCACCATGGAGATCAGTGTGGAGATTCCTCAGAAAATTAGGAATAGATCCACCACAGAATCCAGCTATTCCGCTCCTGGATCTCTTTTCAAAGGGACTGAAATTAGAAGATTGTAGTAATATCTGCATATCCATGTTCATAGCAGCACAATTCACAATAGCCAAATTATGGAACCAACCGAGGTGTCCATCAACAGATTACAAAATTATGGGATAGCCACACAATGGAATGCTACTCAGCAGTCAAGAAGAACAGAATGATGTCATTTGCAGTGAAATGTATGGGCCTGGAGAACATTATGTGAAGAGAGACTAGCCAGTCACAGAAAGTGAAGGGTCATATACGTTCTCTCATATGCAGAAGCTCGGGAATAACAGGGTTACCAGAGGGGCTTCAGATAATGGAGGAGAAACTTCAGAGGAGCCAGGAAGGTGGTCTGGGGGAAGGGAGGGGAGAGAGAGGATCAGTGAAGGAATTACTTGCGTTGACACACCAATGCCAATCTTAATTCCCTGCATGGATAAGGAGGTAAGTGGGGAGGGAGCCGGGGGAAAGCTCACCAAGTGCTGAGTACAGCCGGGCATGGTGGCGCACGCTTGTAATCCCAGCATTTGGGAGGCTGAGACCAGAGGATCCGGGTTCGCGGCCAGCCTCAGCTACCTAGTGAGGCACTCCGCAACTTAGTGAGACAGTTTCAAAATAAAGAATAAAAAATAGGGCTGGGGGTATAGGTTAGAGGTAGAATGCCCCTGAGTTCAATCCCCAGTACCAGAAAAAAAAAAAAAAGTGCTGAGTGCATGTCTGTCACTACATTATGATGTGAGACTGTAATGCACCGATTAAACCATTTTAAGAAAAAGGAAGTCTGCCAATGCTGATCAAATTTTATTATACTTCTAACGGTTCTTTTGAGCATATGCACTCTGGGTGGAACTCTCTAGAACATCTCTCTGTGCACTTTGAAGTTCTGAGTAGGAGGCTGAAGGACCCCAGGGAACGGGCGGGGGGGGCTGTTTGTCTTTCCTTTACAAGAAGAAAGACTATGTAAGGGGCCACAGTGGCTTTCTTCACGGGTGGGACAAACTTGGATTTGGGGGACAATGTTCTCAGATGCTGGACTGTTTTGCATGGACCTGTTTTGCCTAACCTGAAATGTGTCCAGAAGGAAAAATGCCCAGATAAAATTATGCACATACAAGAAATCCCAGATAGCACAGAAGCACAAGAAAAGACTAAGACGTCTTGCCAAAGAACAGTGACTTCGGGGGTCTCTAAATGAGCTGATCGGTTGGAGGCTGTAAATCAAGTAAGTTTGAAATGTCAGCAAAATGTATCTATGTTTATAGCCGCACAATTCACAATTGCCAAACTATGGAAGCAGCCAAGATGTCCATCAACAGATGAATGGATTACAAAACTATGGGATATGTACACAATGGAGTTTCACTCAGCCATAAAGAAGAACAAAATCATGTCATTTGCAAGGAAATGGATGGAACTGGAAAACATTCTGCTAAGTGAGATTAGTCAGTCACAAAAAGGAAAAAATCGGGTACTCTCCCTAATATGCGGAAGCTAGGGAGAAAGTGGGACATAAGAGGAACTCTAGACAAAGAAGGAGAAATCTTAGACAATCAAAAGTGACTTAGGAGCCGGGCGTGGTGGCGCACGCTTGTAATCCCAGCATTCGGGAGGCTGAGACCAGAGGATCCGGGTTCGAGGCCAGCCTCAGCTACCTAGTGAGGCACTTGGCAACTTAGTGAGACTCTGTTTCAAAATAAAGAATAAAAAATAGGGCTGGGGGTGTAGCTCGGAGGTAGAATGCCCCTGGGTTCAACCCCCAGTACCGCGCAAAAAAAAAAAAGTGACTTAGGTAATGGGGAGGGGGACACCCTAATGCACATGATGTACTTTCACAAATATATCAAAGTCAGTCACTAAACTGAACTTGAGAAGGAGGGAGGGCAAGGGGGTGGGGCTGGAATTGGGGAAGGGTTAAATGAGAGATGTGTGCATGTATGCCTTTATCAGCTTGTACCTAACAAAGATGTACGATTACAATGCATCAATTAAAAAAAAAAAAAAAGTCAGCAAAAGGTGAGAATGTCAGATCCGACAAAAGATGTGACATGAGACCATTTTGAAAGGCTCGTCTGTTCTAAGGAAGCGCCGGCTAACTCTTCCTGAGCTTGTGTCGCACGTCGCACGCAGCAAGGTGTTTGAGAAGTGTCATCATCTACATTTTCCAGATGAGCGCTGAGGCAAGGAGCAGCGGGGGAGCTGCTGGCCCTGGAGCTGGGCTTGATCAGCAATGCCGCTCTCAGGATTTGCCAGTGGGTAAGGGAAATTCACACACTAGTGGAATCATCATGGGAATATTTCAGTTGGAAATAAAATAAGAGAGAAGAAAAGTGAAAAAAAATTTTGGTTTTGATACTAGGGATGGAATCCAGGAGCATTGTACCTCCAAGCTAGCACCTCAGCCCTATTGTATTTTTCATTTTCAAACAGGATCTCGCTAAGTTCCTGAGGCTGGCCTCAAATTTGTGATTCTCCTGTCTCCGCCTCCTAAGTACTGGGATTACAGGAGCACACCACCTCGACCAGCCAAAAAGTAAAATTCTCCTAAGAGAGGCATCTTGTCTAATTCAGAGGCATCACTGGGCACAGAGACAAGCTGCTGTCTCCACTGGTGACTCAGCCAGGAAGAAAGCTGTTGTCCAAGGGCCTCCCCCTCCCCTGCTCCTGTTCCCCATCCAAGGCTGAGAGAGGCAGCTTTCGTAGAAGTTCAAGGGAGCAGTCCTGGGGTACAGTTGAGAACCATGCGTCTGGGGGAGGCAAATGGTCCTGTTTTCAAAGAGCAGGTAGAAGGAGCGGGAGTGAAGAGAGGTCTAGAGATTGTCAAAGAATGAGCTTCATGTCACTCCACATCAAAGTGCTGGATTTTTTTTTTTTTTTTTCAGCACTGGGGATTGAACCCAGAAGCATTCTACCTCCGAGCTACACCCCCAGCCCTATTTTTTATTCTTTATTTTGAAACAGGATCTCACTAAGTTGCAGAGTGCCTCACTAAGTAGCTAAGGCTGGCTGCAAACCTGGATCCTCCAGTCTCAGCCTCCCAAGTACTGAGATGACAAGCATGTGACCCTACGCCCGGCTCAAAGTGCTAGATTTAAGTATAGCTTGTGAGCGCTTAGGAGCGAAGCCATCTGAACACCATCTAGTCATGTGTGTGCTTTGTAGGGGTGGAGAGGAGACTCCAGATGTCAGCCTCAGTTCCTCGGACCCCAGCCTTTCCCGGGCACTCTCCACTGCGTCCTCCATCTCACGGGCTGAGTCTGCCATGAGGAATCTGCACTCAGTCCTGTGGTCACCGAGCATGCCCAGAGAGCCAAGAGGAAGACACGGATTCACAGCTTAGGTCTTCTACACACCACTGTTGGCCTCGGTCACGTGACCAGGCTTCCGACTGACTTCGTTCCTTTGCTTAGTTTTCAAATCCAGTATGTCCTAAAGGGTTAACCTTCGCTCTAGTCCATGGGGTCTGGCTTCCTTTCATTCCAGTCATAAGCCACTATGAATAGGTGGGTCACCTGGATGCACAGTGTCACCCATTGCCTGCAGAGGTCCACGAGTTCAATACCTGTCCTTGCATACTGCGTATGCTAGAGCTAGACCACACTCCTTGGGCCCTGTCAGCACGGGGCCTCAACTTCTTTTCCCTCCCTCTCCTTGTCTTCCTGAACCATAGACAAGTTCTAGTGAGTCATACAAAGAAATGCCACAGGTATAGGAAGATGTGGTTCTCAGCTGGTGTCTGACAAAGCCTCATGATGGGGAGATGTGGGCTGCATGAAAGGACAGCCGGGTGAATGTTTAGCTGGTGAAAAAAAATAAATAAATAAACACAGAGTGTCTGGAGTTATAAAACCAAATTGGACTGGTGATTGGGAGGTGTTGGCATCCTATAAGGCTTACCCAAACTTGAATCAAAAACCAGAATACAGAAGCCACAAGAGTTAGCCAAGTTTCAGGTGAAATCAACCGTGAAGAGTTAACCAATGTCAATTATACCTCAATATGGCTAAAACGGTAAGTCCAAACAGTATTTTAACATATCTTTACAATTTAAAAACTAATGTTGAGCTAAAAGCAAACAAGAATGAGACCACCCTGACTATGGGAAAAAAAATCAAGGAAAATGGAAAACACAAGCTGAGTCTGCAGCACCACCATAAGGAAATGTGGAAGTGAAGTGCTCAAGAAACAAGAAGGAACGAGGTGTGGTGGTGCACACCTGTACCTCCAGCACCTGAGAGGCCAAGAAAGAAAGAAAGACTGGGCGTTATAGCTTGGAGGAAGAACGCCCCTGGATTCAATCTTCGGAAGGAAGGAAGGAAGGAAGGAAGGAAGGAAGGAAGGAAGGAAGGAAGGAAGGAAGGAAGGGAGGGAGGCAGGCAGGCTGGGGGTTGTAGCTTGGAGGAAGAATGCCCCTAGATTCAATCCGAAGCACACACACACACAAAAAAAAGGAAGAAAAGCCGGGCGTGGTGGCACATGCTTGTAATCACAGCATTTGGGAGGCTGAGACCTGAGACCAGAAGATCTGGGTTCACTACCTAGTGAGACACTCCTCAACTTAGTGAGACCCTGTTTCAAAATAAAGAATAAAAAATAGGGCTGGGGGTATAGCTCAGAGGCAGAATGCCCCTGAGTTCAATCCCCAGTACCAAAAAAAAAAAAAAAAAAAAGGAAGAAAGAAAGGGAAGGAAGAAGCAAGGAAGGAAGGCTGGGGGTTGTGGCTTGGAGGAAGAATGCTCCTAGATTCAATCTGCAGTACAAAAAAAAAAAAAAAAAAAAGGAAGAAGGAAAGAAAGGGAGGGAAGGAAGGAATTATGCTTCTCTTCCATATGGGATACTATAGCACAGTTAAAAAGAGGCAGCCATATGTGCACAACTTAAGCTCTATGAGGGAAGGAATCACCTTCTTTTTCTCATGAATATAGACTAAGTAACTAAAATTGTGCCTATAGTTTGCCTTTCATTACATAAAAAAAGATGTGAATATATGTGCATGAATATATATTAAGTCTAGAAAGATACAGAAGAATCTGGAAAGATATATATGAGATTGGGAATGTGGGAAGAGAGGAAGATTTAACCTCATTATGTTCCTAAGTATAAATAAATCAAAGTTCTCCAAGAGAAGGAATGAAAATACACACACACACACACACACACACACACACACACACACACACACACACACACACCAGTAAGGCATTGAAGAATGCCCCAGTAGAAAAATGGGCACTATATGAAGAGTCAACTCATAAAAGAACAAAGTCAATGTTTAAACTAACAATAAAACAAATGTCACTATAAACAACAAATTATCCCCTTTTTACTGATCGAATTTATAAATGAGAAGATCCTCAAAATGCAGAGACGGTCTGGGCGGAGAGAAGCAGGCACACTAGTTTATGGTGGATGGCCGTGTAAATGCATCTGTCCTTTCTGGAGGGCACTGAAGTCCTTGACAATTTTTAACACAATGTACAGTAAAGTGACATCCCTCTTTACCTTTAAACCAACCCATCCAACTTCCAGGAATCAAACAAATGTGAACAGTTGTGTGCACAAACAGATTCAAGGCAGTGTAGATTCCTGATGTGTGGAAAACTGTTTATAAATAAATAGACCAGGTCATCAAATTGTTGTGTGTATATTCACTAAATAGCATGCAACCATGCTTCATTCCTTAGCTCCATATTTGCGGATTTGAAAAGCCATCTGCTCTCAGCTGTAAAAACAGTGAAGAGGACATCTCCTGCTTGCAATGATGGGTGGGGACACCAAGGCACCCCCGAACAAGTGCCACCCCAACTCTGCACTCAGGTGTAAGTAAAGGAATAAAGGAAGCATGGTGTGTGTGCAAGGGGGAAGGGGTCTTGTTGAATTTGATTATTTTCTGCTGAAATTACTCAGGCCTTTTTTTTTTTTTTTTTTCGGTACTGGGGATTGAACTCAGGGGCATTCTGCCCCCGAGCTACACCCCCAGCCCTATTTTTTATTCTTTATTTTGAAACAGGGTCTCACTAAGTTGAGGAGTGTCTCACTAGGTAGCTGAGGCTGGCCTCAAACCGGGATCCTCCGGTCTCAGCCTCCCAAATGCTGTGATTACAAGCATATGCCACCACGCCCAGCTCTCAGGCCTCTTTATGTATGTAGAGTCAGCCTTTGAGTTGGAGTTCAGGTTTGTAAAATTTTGTAGTGAATGCCAAGACTTACTGCAAAACTTCAGGAATCAAGACAGTATGAGGATAAAAGATGGGTGGTATAGGGATCAGAAAAGAGAACCCAGAAACTGACCCACCCTTAGATGGCCATTTGATGTTCACAAAAATGCCAAAGTAATCCAGTGGGAAAAGACTGTCTTCAACAAAAGGGGAGAGGGAGGGCCCAGAAAGTCTGCTTTAATTTTTTATACATGTATTGGTGCATTATCATCTCACATCATAATGTAGTTCAGATGATAGTGACAAACATACACACAGCGCTTGGGCTCTCCGGGCTCCCTCTCCTTCTCTCCCCTCCCCCCTTCCCCATACGGCATATTGAGATTGACATCGATATTCTCACATATGGACATAATGTCGATGGCAGTAATTCCTTCATTGATCCTCCCTCTCCCCTTTCCCCTTCCCTTAGACCATCTCTGTGGCTCCACTGAAGTTTCTCCTCCATTATCTTCAGTACCTCTGGTATCCCAATTACTCCCTAGCTTCTGCATATGAGAGAAAACATATGACCCTTCTTCACTTTCTGTGACTGGCTAATCTCGCTTGGCATAATGCTCTCCAGGCCCATCCATTTCCCTGCAAATGAAATTATTTTGTTCTTCTTGGTTGCTGAGTAGAATTCTATTGTGTGGTTATACCATAATCCTGTAATCCATTCATCTGTTGATGGATACCTGGTTGGTTCCATAATTTGGCTATTGTGAATCGTGCTTCTATAAATATGGATATGCATATGTTACTATAATCTTCTGATTTCAGTTTCTCTGGAAAGATACCCAGGAGTGGTGTAGCTAGATCATATGGTGGATCCATTCCCAATTTTCTGAGGAATCTCCACCCGATCTCCATAGTGGCTTTACTAATTTGCAATCCCACCAATGGTGTAGAAGAGTTCCTATTTCTCCACATCCTTGTCAGCAGTTATTTTGATCCATCTCAAGTTGACTTTTGTGCAGGGTAAGAAGTAAGGACTTAGGTCCATTTTTTTTTTTTAACAAATGGATAACCAGTTTTCTCAACACCATTTGTTAAAAAAGCTATCTTTTCTCCAATGTATGTATTTGACATCTTTGTCAAACATCAATTGCCTATAGGTATGTAGATTTGTTTCTGTATCTTCTATTATGTTCCATTAGTCTATGTGTCTATTTTTGTGCTGATACTACACTGTTTTTATTACTATGACTCTGTAGTATAATTTAAGTCAGGAATCGTGATGCCTCCTGCATGGTTTTTATTGCTGAGAATTGCTTTGGCTATTCTTGGTCTTTTGTTTTTCCATAAGAATTTTAACACTGATTTTTCTAGGTCTGTGAAGAACGACATTGATATTTTGATAGGTATTGCATTGACTGTAGCTCACTTTTGGTAAAATAGCCATTTTGATATTCATTCTGCCTCTCCAAGAGCAAGGGAGATCTTTCTATCTTCTAAGATCTTCTTCAATTTCTTTCTGTAGTGTCTTATAGTTTTCATTGTAGAGGTCTTTTACCTCCTCAGTTCAATTTATTTCTAGGTATTTATTGTTTTTGAGATTATTGTGAATGGAATTATTTTCTGGATTTCTTTTTCAGTGGATTCATGGTTGGCATATGGGAAAGCTACTGATTTTTTTAGATTGATTTTATATCTCACTACTTTGCTTTGTCAATCAGCTCTAGAAGTCTTTTGGTTAGGTTTTTTTTTTTTTTTTTTTTGGTCTTCTAAATATAGGATCATGTCATCTGCAAAGAGACAATTTCAGTTCTTCTTTTCCCATTTGAATTCCTTTGATATCTCTCTTGCTTTATCATTTTGGCAAGAGTCTCAAGGACTATCTGAAAAGAAGTGATGATAGTTGTCATTTTTATCTTGTTCCTGATTTTTAAAAAAACTCCCACAGGGGAGGAAGAAAGGGACAAGGAAGTCTGCTTTACTTATTTATTTTAAAAAATTCTTCCTTACATCACATCATAATAGATCTAGTAAAATAACAGACCTAGTAAAAGTTAAAAGTATATTTCTATCTTAGAAGAAAGCATAGGAGAATTCTGTTGTTGTTGTTGTTGTTGTTATGTTTGGAGGCAAGCATATCTTAGAGAGGACACAGAAAACAATAAACAGAAAAGAACATGGGGGTAAGCTAAACTTCAAAATTAAAAATACATGTTTTAGAAACATTGCTAAGAAAATGAATAGGCTAGTCACAAATTGGGAGAAAATGCTTGCGACATTAATATCTACTAAAGGAATATAACTAGGAGATGTCAAGAATTTCTACAACTCAATAAAAGACAACCGAAAAGAGGGAACTTATAGAGAAATAAAGTACAGGTGATGAACAGTGTGGAAGAAAAAAAAAAACATTAGCTAAATAAAGAGTTAATCTAGTACCACCACAACCCTCTCACTTTGCCCAAACTTTGAACTTTGAAACTTTTGAATGGAAGAGTCATTAATATTTATTTTATTTTATTCTGGTACCAGGGATTGAACCCAGGGACATTCTACCTCCAAGATACACCCCCGCCCTTTTTAAAATTTGTTTTTAACTTTGAAACAAGGTCTCACTAAGTTGTTGAGACTGTCCTTGAACCTGCAATCCTCCTGTCTCTGCACTGGGATTATAGGCATGTGCCACCATGCTGGTATAATATTTTAAAAGAATAACATTAATTGGCATATAGACTTTCCCATTAGAAGCAGGGTGTGGTGGCGCACGCTTGTAATTCCAGCATTTGGGAGGCTAAGACCGGAGGATCCAGGTTCGCGGCCAGCCTCCGATACCTAGTGAGGCACTCCACAACTTAGTGAGACCCTGTTTCAAAATAAAGAATAAAAAATAGGCCTGGGGATGTAGCTTGGAGGTAGAATGCCCCTGAGTTCAATCCCCAGTACCGCAAAAAAAAAAAAATAAGACTTTCCCATTAGAAATAAAACCTGGTATAAGCTGGGCGTGGTGGCGCACACTTGTAATCCCAGTATTTGGGAGGCTAAGACAAGAGGATCCGGGTTTGCAGCAAGCCTCAGCTATTTAGTGAGGCCCTCTGCAACTTAGTGAGACCCTGTTTCAAAATAAAGACTAAAAATAGGGCTGGGGATGTAGCTTGGAGGTAGAAAAAAAATCTGGTGTAAAAATAAGAATGTTCTATCTAGTAATTTGATCCTAATTAACTCTTTTTTTTTTTTTTTTTTTTGTGGTACTGGGGGTGGAACCCAGGGGCATTCTACCTCAGTGCTACACCCCCAGTCCTATTTTTTATTCTTTATTTTGAAACAGGGTTTCACTAAGTTTCGGAGGGACTCAATAAGTAGCTGAGGCTGGCCTCGAACCTGGATCCTCTGGTCTCAGCCACCCAAATGCTAGTATTACAAGTATGCGCCACCATGCCCAGCCTTCATCCTAATTAACTCTTAACAAACCTTTGAGTAATAATAACCCACCAAAACAACAACAACAAAAAAACACACACAGAAAACCGAAAACCGAGTTTATTATAATTATCATTTTTTTTAATTTCACAGCCCTTTTTAAAAAATATAAATCACTACGTATTTTGAAAAACATACATAGAGTGATCATTTAACAGTCACAGCGTTACAAAAACAAAAGAGCATGGAACGAACCTCACAATGGCACAAAATGAGCTGTGTGGTATCCCTCTGACTAGAAACTCACGAGGGTCACTAGGAAGCCACGTGAACTAGCCCTGCCAGTTTCCCCTTTGTCAATCACCACTAAAACCCATCACAGGACCTGTTCATTCCCAGGAGACCATTCCAGTTGGAACAGCAGGTGTGCCGAGAATAGATGTCACGTCCACATCTTGAGCTTAGTTCCAAAATACCGCGTCCCCTTTCCCCTGGCAGACAAGTTCAATGTCAGAGCAGAATGGTGAAGACCAGGGGCCACCGGTGCCCGGGTGGCCTGTCCCTCTCTGTCCGGTTCCAAAACATGAGGAAGAGCAGACGCAGACCGTGCTGCCCCTTATGTAGCCTCATGTGGTTATTTACATTGAAATTAAAATTAAGTCAAACCTAAATTTTACTTCCTCCATCACGCCAGCCATATTTCAAATGTTGGCCGGCCACGCGTGACTAGTGGGTACCACACCGGCCACTGCAGATGTAGAACATTTCCTTCGTGGCAGGCAGTTCTTTTGGACAGCCCCGGGTGTGGGAAGTGTTTCTTCTCACGTTGCTTCTTCAGGGTGTGGGCCGCTGCTGGAAGCAGCTTTGCCAGGGGTTCTCCCAGGACATCCCTAGATCAGGGGAGGAGACACAGAGGGAAGTACACGAACTAGCCTTACTTGGTTTTTCTTGCCTTTCTTTCCTGTGTAGGCAAGGCGTGTTCTTTTCTTGGGATCAAATACAGACACCTAGATTCCACCAAAATCTGACTGATAGGAAAACTGAGGCGGAAATGCATGTTGTGGCTGAAGCAGCAGAGCAGAGCCTGCTTCATCCTATTCCAAAGCTCTGTGAGGAAAGCACATCCGCCAAGAGCATGTGCAGGCCTCTCGCATCCTCCTCTAGGACACCTGATGCCAGGCAAGGACGCTGGCTATGACGGTACCGGTCCTGTTGAGTGCCCATCCGAAAATCTAGCATGCCCTCGCCTGCTTGCTCAGGGCTGAGCAGTGTGGTGCAGTTTTGCTGGTTGAAGAGCAACAGTTCGGGTCTGTTTCCCACATCGTGCTCCTTCACAGCTGTACTTTGTAACCAGGGCATCGACTGCTCGTTGTCCACTCAGGACCAGCCCCCTCATCCCTCTTGTGAGAGACCTCGGGCTCTGGATGGAGGCTGCAATTGCTGCAAACGCTACAAATGCTGCAAACGCTCAAGCAATCTCCGGCCAGCGAGGTGTGAGCAAGGTTGGCTGCTGAGAAAGTTCTTTAGACCAGGCGGACTCAAACGGGCACACCCTGATTTCTCGTGGGGAAGCTGCGAAGACCATCTGGACCTGGAAGAAAAAGCCGAACGAAATATGAGTCACTTGGGGAAGAACAAAGCACGCCACCACCACCACCACCACCACCACCACCACGAGGCGCTATCTAGTCACACCCTACTCAGTTATCAAGATAGATAGCTAGGCCTCTAGAGTCCCCACCACTGGGAAAGCAAAATTTCCATCTGAAAGGAAAAGCATCTTGCCTGGCTGGAGAATCTGGGCCTAGTCAATAGATTCAAGTCACTTTATAGGTTATACTAATAAAACAAAGGTCAAATATAAGCATTTTTTTTTTTTTTTTGGCAGTACTGGGGATGGAACCCAGGGGCATTCTACCTCTGAGCTACACCCCCAACCCTATTTTTTTCTCTTTATTTTTTTGAAACAGGGTCTCACTAAGTTGCAGAGGGTCCCACTAAGTAGCTGAGGCTAGCCGTGAACCTGGATCCTCCAGTTCAGCCTCCCAAGTACTGGATTACAAGCGTGCGCCATCACACCTGGCTAAATATAAAGATTTTTAACTTAAACCACCCATGTCTTCACAACCAGGCTATGTAAAGACCAAGAATGGCAGAAATGATCAAACTCATCAGATAAAGGAGCTGCTATTTTTTTTTTTTTTTTTTTCGGTACTGGGGATTGAACTCAGGGGCATTCTACCTCCGAGCTATACCCCCAGCCCTATTTTTTATTCTTTATTTTGAAACCAAGTCTCATAGCCGGGCGTGGTGGTGCACGCTTGTAATCCCAGCATTTGGGAGGCTGAGACCGGAGGATCTGGGTTCGAGGCCAGCCTCAGCTACCTAGTGAGGCACTCCGCAACTTAGTGAGACTCGGTTTCAAAATAAAGAATAAAAAATAGGGCTGGGGGTATAGCTCGGAGGTAGAATGCCCCTGAGTTCAATCCCCAGTACCGAAAAAAAAAAAAGAAAGAAACCGAGTCTCATTAAGTTGAAG
>PVLC010004452.1:0-26797 GCA_004027655.1 Graphiurus murinus
AAAAAAAAAAAAAAAAAAAAAAGCTCAAATACAGTCTATTTTGTTACTATGGAAATTCATATACATGAATATGAAATAGAACCTAATACAAAGCAGATCAGAAATAAGATCTAGAAACATGAAAGGCTATTTATTATTGTAACTGGCTAAATTAATGTAAAAATTACTTTTCCTATTTCTTCATAGCAAGCAGGTATCAATAAATGAGAACTAAATTTCAGTAGTCTTGAATAAAAATGTCTTAAATGTAAACTGTTTTACACTTCAGACATCTGGTAGTTAAGACTTTCAGGGACTGGAGCAGACAGAACCTACAATTTTGTACTGTGTGAACAGGTTATAGGTTTCATAACCCTAGTTACCTGATGTTCCCTGGCAACTTTCAGTTCTTCCTAGTTTACTGTAGATATCAACTCAGTATAGTTAGAAGTCCCTGACCAATAAATGAGCAATGAACAATTCATAAAATAAGAATATAATTATATTAAAATGTATAATATGTTTAATTATATTAAGATATAATTAAAATGTTCAAGCTCTACTAGATGTCGAAGAAATATGACATGCTTAAACAACCGAATTCATTGCAAAAGTACTAGTACTCAGAGGTACTACGGGAACATCCTGACACACAGTTCCACCACAGCCTGCTCCTGTATGCTATCCAGTCTGCAACTCTGCTTCTTTCTCACATTCTCCATTTTAATAAAACAGTATGCACTTATCATTTCATTGATGATGATTATTAATATGAAATTCTAACATGGAAATAAAACCTGCAAAATTAGCAGAAATCCCAAATGTCTGACAACAAAATGGTTAAAAAAAAAACTATCCTGTGGATCCTAGGTTTACTTACACAAACTTTATAGTAAGAAGAAAACGCCTTTTATAATGTTAAATGAAATAGCAAAGTACAAAGATATGATATGCAAAAATGATGACAATATTCATCAGTATACATAACTTTTAAAACATGTATGTGGGCTCAGGTGAGACAAATCATTTAACAAAGTTTTTGTGCTAGGGAATTTTAAAAATTCCACTTTACTAAATCCTCTAAATTTTTATATATAATGAAGTTACTTTGGACATGATAGTGTACACCTATGAATCCCAGTACTTGAGAGGCTCAGAAAGGATTGCAAGTTCAAGGACAGCCTCAACAATTTAGCAAGACCCTGTCTTAAAATTAAAAAAAAAAAACAAAACGAAAACCAAACAAACAAAAAAAGAGGCAGGCATGGTAGCTTATAGTGCTTCCATGTAATACCACTATTTGGGAGGCTGAGACAGGAGGTTCGCAGGTTCAAAGCCAGCCTCAGCAAGCAGTAAGATTTTCATCAACCTAGCAAAAAACCTATTTCTAAATAAAAATTTAAAAAATAAGGCTGCGGTACGTGTAGCTCAGATGTAGAAAGCCCCTGGGTTCAATCCCCAGTACCACAAAGTAAACACACACACACACACACACACACAGTAAAAAGGGTTTGCCAGGAATGATGGTGCATGCCTGTAATCTCAGTACTTGAGAAGCCGAGATAGGAGAATTGCAGGTTCAAAGCCAGCCTCAGTGATGTGGAGAAACCCTGTTTCAAATAAAAAACAAAATAGATAGGACTGGGGGTATAGCTCAAAAGTAAAACACTTCTGGGATCAATCTATAGCACCCCCCCCCAAAAAAAATTAAGTACTACTTTTATAATGAAGATGACAAATATCATGTATCAATACAATTCAGCCTGGGACCATTTAGTATGGAAGCAAACATCCCTAAACACAGTGCTTTGGGCCCTTCAAGTACTACTGAATTAGAGCAGAGCAAAATTCCTGCCTACGTTTATAATTACCATAAAAATCACGTTAAATTATGGACAGTATACTCTTGTTAATAAAGTGTAATAAGACCTCTGTAAAAGCAGTACCAATAGTTTTTCACTGATAACTATAAATCTTCCTAACACACTTGTATCCCATCCCTCTCCTGCCTTCAGAACCTGAAAGGGCTCCCAGTGTCAAGAGTAATTTGAACGATTTACTGTAGTGTGCACACACTGCACAATCTGGTCCCATTCTAATGAATTCTCCCCACTCTCATGCATGGGCTCAAAGGCTCTTATTCACAAGACTTCAGCTCCGGATGGCCCACTCACTTCCTCTCAAAGAAACATTGTGCGCTCGCTCGCCTGAGCATTTGCTCACCCAGCCACCCCCACCTTGCTTTCCCTATTTGCTCTTCTCCTCTCCCCACCCCTCAGATGACTCCCCATCTTCCCAGGCTCAGTGACTTCTTCAAACCATAAGCCATCTCCCTCCTGTATCCATTATATCCCTCCTCCCATATGCCTATAGAAGTTGTCATCTGTAAAAGGCACCAAGCACTTAACCATTCAGCCAAAATTATATAAATAAATATCTGCATTATCTCCAGAATTCATTTTAGTTTCTAAAGATTAGGGGCTTTTACTCTATTTCTCTCTTACTCTCTCTCTTTGGTGGTACTGGGGCTTGAACCTCTGAACTACACTCCCAGCCCTTTTTATTTTGTATTTTGAAACAGCGTCTCGCTAGGTTACTAAGGCTGGTCTCAAACCTGTGACCCTCCTGTCTCGGTCTCCCAAGTACGGATTACAGGCATGCACCACACACCTAGCTCTACTCTATTTATTTATATAATACATTGCTTTTATAAACAATGAAGCTTATGAAGCTACTTCACATACATAAGTACATCGGTGACTTAAAAGAGAAAGCCTCAGTAATATGTACATAAAACTCAGAGAGCTCATTCCCCAAAAAATCTAGGACAAAGATACTCTTCCTCCCAAGAATCCACATATACTAGCTAATAATAGAAAAAAATTTCAACAATTCATAATTAAGAAAATAAGCCCTCCCTCAACCAACATATACCCAGTACCCAGATTTGGGTTTCTAAATATCACTCTCTAATAAAAGGAATGAGGGCTCCTTGGAGAAACGGCCCATTAAAGGACTGGGGCAGGGAAAATACTAGATGAGCCTGGAGCATCTTATACTTAAGGAAATTCTAAAAAAAAAAAACAAAACAAGATAAAAGGATGGGACATTCCCAAGGAAAACAGGAGCCAACTGAAAGAGCTCTCAACAACCAAAGCAGAAATTTAAATAACAAAGTATATTGTATTGGGTTATGGGTCCACAGGGATATACATGAAATGGGGAGAAGAAACAAATTTTCTTTATAGAATTCTAGAGTCAGAGATAGAGCTCAGTGGTGGAGCACTTGCCCATACCCCCCTCCCCCCCCACAGAGACAAAATCAGATGAGAAGAACTCCAAAGAACATGCTATCTTCTCCAACAGGTGCAACTTAGTCCCCACTCCTGACCAACTTCCCAAAAGTTGTCTATAGAAAGGAAAAATAGTAACTTCCTGGTAGAGCAACCTGACAGACACCGCCTTAACCACATAATGCAGGGTAACATTACTAGTGATGTCATCTGGTTAACAGTGTACGGCTGAGCTGATGTGATGGGAAGGGCATACCACCACAGGGGACTTCTTTCCAAAAACCTGTTACCCAGTGAAACCAGGAGAACGGTATCAGACAAATCCAAACTGAGAACATTCTACATCACATTTATCTCATATGTCTCTGAACTGTCAAGGTCACAAGAGCCAAGGGGAATCAGAGGAAACTAAGGAGAAACGACAGCAAAACGGATCGGATCCTGGAACAGAAAAAAGGTCAACATAAAAACTGGAGTTAACGGTCATATCAGTGCTGGTTTCTTAGTTTTGACAAACATACCACAGTAAAATATGATTATATTGGAGAAACAGAAATTACGTGAGGGGTGTATGTGGGCTCTCTTGTACTATAACTTTTCTGGAGGTCTAAAATTACTCCAAAATGAAGAGTTGTCTCAAAAGCAAAGTACAGAGATCCAGATTTAAAGACTATGCAGAAGCTGGGCGTGGTGGCACCTGCCTGTAATCACAGGACTTTGAAGGCTGAGACAGGAAGATAGCAGGTTTGTAGCCAGCCTCAGCTACACAAGGCTCTCTGCAACTTACTGAGACTGCTTCAAAATAACAATAAAATAGGACTGATTGTGTAGCTCAGAGGTAGAATGCCCTTGGGTTCAACCCCCAGTACCACAAAAACAAAAACAAGTCGGGTGTGGTGGCGCATGCTTGTATTCCAGCATTTGGGAGGCTGAGACCAGAGGATCCGGGTTCGCGGCCAGCCTCAGCTACCTAGTGAGGCACTCTGCAACTTAGTGAGACTCGGTTTCAAAATAAAGAATAAAAAATAGGGCTGGGGGTGTAGCTCGGAGGTAGAATGCCTCTGGGTTCAACCCCTAGTACCGCAAAAAAACAAACAAAAAAAACACACACACACAAAACTGCAGAAGCTTCCTGTATCAAAAATCAAAAGATGTGCTACAGTTCAACAGAATGAAGTCCAAAGACTATCTAATTTGTAGCAGATTTCCCTTTCCTGCGTAAGTAAGTGCTCTGTACTAACAAGTAGTACTCTAATCCCAACTGGCCCTGTATATACAAGTCCTTTGGGTGAAAAGATTACGAGGAGCAAAAGTCTGAACTTAATAAAGAGTTCATATAAATGGCTGTGAATAATGGCACTTCAAAATTTTAGAATCTAATTCACTTTGCTAGATACATCCCAACAGTATTAAAATTTTTTTTAAATAGGTTAAAAGACAAACCTTGCCAATATCACGTGTTCCCATTTAAGGAAGGCAATATTAACGTGTATAACTGAGATACTGTAGCATTTCATATTTGCCACTGATTTTTTTTTTTTTTTTGCGGTACTGGGGATTGAGCTCAGGGGCATTCTACCTCCGAGCTATACCCCCAGCCCTATTTTTTATTCTTTATTTTGAAACCGAGTCTCACTAAGTTGCGGAGTGCCTCACTAAGTAGCTGAGGCTGGCCGCGAACCCGGATCCTCCGGTCTCAGCCTCCCGAATGCTGGGATTACAAGCGTGTGCCACCACGCCCGGCTGATTTTATATTTAATATTAAACTACTATTTTAACCAAGGCACACTTTGGTTACCCTAGTTATACACCTCATTTTGAGAAATACAGTTACATTGTGAGAGAGGAAATACGATGGTGTACTTCCTGTCAATTAGAATTTTAATAAAGTAGAATCCAAAGTGCAAGTCTCATTCTGAATTTTATACTACAGAAGGTAGTGGTAAAGTAAGATACTTT
Source organism: Graphiurus murinus (assembly GCA_004027655.1). Classification (NCBI taxonomy): domain Eukaryota; kingdom Metazoa; phylum Chordata; class Mammalia; order Rodentia; family Gliridae; genus Graphiurus; species Graphiurus murinus. The sequence continues at coordinate 5,232 of PVLC010004452.1, forward strand.
CTGGTTTACCAAAACCCAAGCCATTAGAAATAATTATGCTATGTACATAAAAAATGATCAGAAAGTAATATGACCTTATTATTCATACTGAAAATATGCCCATATGAAAATAAATAATAAATGATTGAAGTCTCTCTCTGTAGTTACAGATTTAAATTTGGAGCCATACTATATACAAAGAAGTGAAATTAAAGAATGACATCTAAAGGAAAAAAACAAAACAAAAAATGATAGTAACTCAGTAAACAGCTTATCAAAAGAACATTTAAAATAAAAATATATTTTCAGTTTAACATGGTAATCTGACAAGATGAACTTTTTTAATAAGGTTCCTAGTTAAGGAGATAGATGTTTTATTAAATCTACACACTGAAAGCTCTTATGTTTTTTTTTGAAACTTCTAGAGTAAAATTAAGCTAGACTGAACTATTGTAAAATATAAAGTCACAGTAAACACAATCCCCTGATGTTGATCTTCATGCCCATACACTCTTAAATTAGAACAAAAAACTAGAAATCTAGTACAAACATTATTCAGATATGGCATTTCAGTTATAGTTGGGACTATGGTCTTTACATTAAGTCACTTCTAAAACTGGCACAGTGTTTTCCAAATGTTAATAAAAATGGAAAAAAAAACCAAGTTTTTGGAGGGCAAAACAGTAATGTTGGTAAATTCTATCTTATTCATACTACATCTCAGGTTTGAATTATGTGATTACTTATGCGGTATCTTTAATATAAAACCAAAAGTGTTATTTCAAATCTAAGTCAATGTCATAAAAAACTTAACCATCTAACTCTATTAACTGATCCTAAGCATTATGTGATTTAGTGTTATTTTTATATTAGTAGCCAATTACTTCCCCTTCCAACAAGTCACACCTATTCTATATTGCTAAGTTTCAGAATGGCAAACTTTTTCTGTTCATTCTTAGGAAGTATTCTACAGAACCAATAGATGATGCAGGGAAAACAATGAAAAATCAGTGATCTCTTGCCACTCTTAGATTCAAGAGACAATTCTACATTTAGAAAGAGGGGAAAAAAAAAAAAAAGAGGCAATATAAAAACCTCTTAAAATGTAGAAGAAATTAGACTAGTTTAGTTTTCTTTAATATCTTCTTTAATAAGACATTACAGCACACAACTGAGGGCCCAGTGTGTCAGTTAAACCTGGGGATATATATGAAGAGAATGGAAACAAGTTTAATCTGAACCCGATTTCTTTTGGCAACTAATGTAAATACAGAATACAAATGGACCAATTCTCAGTTTTTGAAGACACCATAACAGTTTTAAAACAAATTTTGCTGTGGTCTGTTAAAGAATCTTCAAATTAAATAACAAAGATGTTTAAGACTTACAGCTTTCTCCTTATAGCAGATTTAACTCAAACACAATAAAAGGGAATGAACTAATAATCCCCATTTTAAGAATTAATGTCTTATATAAAATCAATCCAACTATTCCCCTATCATTGATATACAGAATATGGTGTCTTCAGCTGCTTATAAAAAAGGTTTAAATACAAGAACAAAAAACTTTTATTCTGAATTACAGTCAGTAAAACAAATGAAAAAAAAATTTAAACCAAAACTTGTGAATGGGTTTTAAATAATTTGTTACTAAAAATACACATACATATGCTCAAAGCACTTTCAGAAACTTTTAAGTTGTAATTTAACCAGAACTTCTTTAACAGCCACCACAAGTTAGGTAAAATTCTAATGTTCTGGTAATCAACATATTAGGAAACAACCGATATTAAGTCTGAAACTCAGGAAATTAGATACATAAAACAAAAGGACTACACTTTTAAAACAAGGGTCTAGGTACAGGAGTTGCTAAGAAACTATTAGCACTGAAGCTTTTCCTTTTAAACATCTTATTTTAAACTTACAGTGAAGACAAACAAGGTGGGCAGATATGTAGAGCTACAAAACAAATGCAATGATAAGTTACAGCAGAAAGAGGGAATGCATTTTGTAATCCACAGGATCAGATATGCGGCTCTAAGCAGTTAGCAGTAAATATTTTAGTGTTCTTCCTATTGTGTTAAATCTTAAAATTTAAGCTGTGTTACAGCAATTTCTCTTGTACAAGTTAATAATTGACAAAAACAAATTAGAAGAACGCTAAAATGAGTTTTTCTTAATTGTATAGGATTCACCTTATCTGGATGAATAAAACCACTTCCCCATCCTTACAGCAAAAAGAATGGGACTTTTGGCTTATTTTAATACTTTTCTAGTTCAAATGGAAATCATACTGTACACATAATATTCACTTTTAGGAACCAGCACAAAGTAAATTCCTAAAATCAATAATTTACTCAGAAAAGAGGAAAAGTAGATTCTGGGAACTAACCAGCCAGCCCAAGTCATTCTAATCTTCCTCGTAATGTGAAAATCCATTCATAAAATTGGCCAAATAATAACCTACAAAATCTCCTTCAAAAATTATGTTTCAACTTTGAATTAAAGAATTTGAACAATTTGCAAAGGATTCAGTATAATTTGTAAAGATCTTACACGTTCATATTTGTTCTATCATATATTCAATTAAGCAATAGGACTATTTTGTAAGGACATATACTTAAGAACCTAGTCTTTCAGAAGAGCTAACGATCCACTTTTACAATTTTTTCCATAATCTACAGGGTACCTCTGACTGGTAGCTAGAGCCAGCTCACACAGCAAGTTTAAACATTCCAACTTCAAACAAAGGAAATGATCAGCGGGGCAAGGACACATAATTGTAGTGTAAGGAGGCAGCAGAGAAGCCATTCTTCACCTAGATCATCAGCTGCCAATAAAGAGGTGTGCACAATTTTAATGAATGTCTGTTCTAGTTTAAGGAACCTGCACTGAGCTGGGAGAGGGAGATCAGAACTGCACTTGCAATTCTAGTTGATGAATTCATTAGATTTTTATAAGGCAAATAAGGAAAGTTAGAACAGAATTTTTAGAACCATTTATCCTGTGATGTTGTAAAATCAAAGCACTACTTTATTAAATGAGTTATTTTACACAATATGAACATCAATATAATTACAATTGTAAAAAAATTTTTATAACAAGGATGGACTGATTTTCAGATTTCCAAATGAGAGTCAACTGTACATTTACACAGAATTGTCTTTTCATGAAGCCCAAAAGGGAACGGCATAAAAATGAGTGTTTCTGTAGCCCCTTTATTTTTGCTGATCAACAGTTTGTTAGAAAAGCAGTTGCAGGTTTGTTACCTAAGGTCTGAGACAGTAGAAGAGTCAAAGGTGTCATGAATTCACCTATAAAACATAAGGAAATTTTTCAGTGAATATACCCATTGCACAAGTGCAATTTACATGCATTTCAAATGTCTTAAGATGAAAAATATCAAGTCAGCCTGACAGGTTTGTAAAATGGATTTCATAAACAGATATTTGATTAATTTATCTTTAAAAGAAGTAATTCTCACACACAACCCACATCATTTAAGGGCAAAAGACCCAACCACACAAAAAGTGTAAAGTGATTATTTTAAAGCAGGTTTACAATATTGCCTACATTTTGTGTTATGTTTAGAAGCTCTGCTATGTACCATAACTAAAATACCTGTATAAACACGCTTAGGAAATCAGTCTGCATCATTTCTGGGAGGAAGAAAAGACTCTCATATACCTTTGAAATAACTATTTTCTTGGAGCTGGTGAGTCTCTTTCATTCCTAGACCAGAGCTGGCCAAATCCTACCCTTTTTTGGCTAGTTTAGTAAAATCTTGGGTATTTCAAAGGCATAGAAAGGAAGTGGTCTAAGAAAAAGGACTTTTAATAATTTTAAAGTGTTCTAGTAAACTGTACGTAACAATTGTTCAGTACTAGTAACAAATTACTAATAACTTAAAAGATGAAGTGATAAAATCTCAGAAGGCAGAACTTAATTTCGCAGTTACAGAATATAGTTTTGCTCTTGTATTTAAACCTGACATTAAAAAACCAACAGAAAAGGTCAATTACCTGTAAATAACTTTATGCCTGAACATCAGCCAATTCTGGAGGAAGTGGAGTCTTAGGATGCTTGCTCTCAAAGTGCTGCTTGAAGGTCTTAGGGTCTGGCATTTGTGTCTAATTTAAAAATTGTGCAAAAAAAGAAGAGCCAGACTTTGTTATGAAATAAAAATGTATTACCTTTCAAAACTCTAAACTTATTCACTACAGACAATCACAACATGCTTTTAAATTCCTACAACTTGGTGGCTGGCACATGAAGAGAACTTCTTGTGAAGAATTTGCTTGTGAAAAAGCAATTCCTAGCATTCTCACATTTTACACACTAATGTCAGGTGACAAAGAATAAAGTATTCCGTTTATCTCATTAATGGCAAACAACAGGCAACATTTACTGAACCCTTACTATACTAAGCATGTTACTTTAATTCTCACAGAACCTTCATAGTAATCTTTAGCTCGTACTATCATCCTCATTTTATATGCGACTGAAACTAAAACTCAGTTTACTTTATTTAACCTAGTACTAGGTACTTCAGATCTCAAATAACACTGTATATTAGTAATTACTTCCCTTGCATTCAATTATACAAAATATGAAGTAAAGGGTTTTGAGTTTTTAAACATGTCAACTACTCTTGAAATTTCTTTTCACTCTGCCTCTTTCCAAACAGAATCAGAAGGTGTTTAGTTTCATTATTGAGTGTATCAAAGCTCAAAATGAACAAGATATTTAATGTAACAGATTCCCTCTCTCTTAGATTAATGAAACTTTTGTGTAGTTATGAACTTATGTTACCAGTAATGACTTCAACAGATGACAAACATCAGTCCAACAATCATGTCTTACTAAGCTCTCCTGCCATCATACCATCAACTGTACTCACGTAAAAGGGCTCAAAAACTTCATGTGTGTGTACGTACTGGACCAATCCCACTCTACCTTTTTCCTTTGCCACTTTCTTTCATTAATTTCAAGTGTAGGGAGTTAAGACAAACAAGCAAGCAAGGGCTTGACTTGGGATATCAGAAATACTTCTTTGAGAGGTGGTGTGAATGGAGGTCCCTCCAGGGTGGACTCTGGAGCTGAACTGCCTGGGTTCACAGCCCAGCTTTTCTTCTTTACTTGCTAGATGACCTGTACACGTTATTTAATTACCACGATTCAGTTTACACTGAGTACTATAACTCATAGGGCTGTTGTGCAGATTAAATGCGTGACTTACATGTAAAACACTTGGACTGCTATCTTGCACATGCTAAGCACTCCACAGTAACTTCAAATTTATAATATACAGTAATTCTAGTAAAAGTACTCAACATGAATATACTCACTATGATTTTATATATATCTTAACTATGGATTTACTGAAGATGGGAATGAATTATATAACAAGAGGTCTTTTCTCTAGCACAGTACAACGTTTAATAAGATGTAAACTAAGAATGTAGATCTGACTTCCTTACAAAGTACAAAATATATGTCCTTATGAAGACATCTTTATTCTCCATATGGAAAGCAGCTTTGTTTTATCCACTCCTTTTCCTTAGCATACAGAGTATTGTACCTGGATATAGGAACCATGCAAAAACTATTTGTTGAATGGGTGAATAAAGATGGATTCCAAAAATAAACAGTGGTCAAATCTACTATTTCAAATAAACCATCTATTTTGCCACAGTTACAAAATTCTAAGCTAAACAAATCAATTTTCAATGAGAAAACTCCCACAAAAGCATGTATCCAAGTCTCCTTACCCTACAGACAGTGCAGGTGTATATTAAGGCAGCTTTAGCAGCAGCCTTTTGATCATGTCCTTGTTTCTTCTTTTGTCCAGCCTGCTTTTTGGCATTTTTCTGCTGAGACTGAATCTTCTGCTGCCCACGAGCCATATCTAAAAAGAGAAGTTGAGACATTATAATGATTAATTTATTCTAATACTGAGCAATCTAAGCAAAGTAACATTCTCAGATTTAAAACCTAAAATTTTATAGAAAAGTTTGGTTATCAAAATGTACTGGGTTTTAAATTCTTACATATAATACTACTAGAATATAAGGTGGTAACACTGTGGAAACCTGGCTGGTAGCTGTCTTCGCTATGACTTTGAAATTCCTTTTGGTATACATTCAAAAGAAATGCAAATGTAGGTACACCAAGACTTGAACAAGAATGTTCAAAGTCCTTGTTCCAAAACTAACAATAATTCAAATGCCCATCAATCATAAAATGGATAAATAACATACCATCCTTATACAATGAAACACTAAGCACCATTCCAAAATAATTACTGTTACAAGTAAAAATATCTTTATATCTCAATGTTAATGGAAAGATGCCAGCTATAAAGAGTTTACATTGTATGAAATTCAAAACAAAGCAGAGTTGAGGGTGGGTGGTTTAGCTGAAAATGTTCTATATCTACCACCAGGTAATGTTACATACATAAGCTATCTGTAAAACTTCATTGAGCTATACATCTAAGACTGTTCACTTTGCTGTATGTAATCTTCAAAAGCTTCTCCCCCCCCAAAAAAATGTAGTTTCCCCCCTACCATTTATTTGATTACCTTGCAAAGCTACTTTCTCTTTCCAGTATTACTGTTGTGACATTCAATTCTTATAATTTTAAGAGAAATAAGAGCTGTCAACTAATCTTTCTAAAGGAGATCATAGTTAAAGAGAGGGAAACTTCTCTTAAATAGTTAAGTTTCATGAAACTGCTATGCCATCCTAAATTTTCTTAAGCTGGTCTTTGCTGAACTGCTGCACAAATTACAAAAGAAGATTGAGTTAGTTTCCAGTTCAAAGAATGAACTTTGTTTAAGGGTAAAGGTGCCTTTACAAAGTTGAAAAGTACCACTTTTTTACTACTGATGACCTGAAGCAAACATAAACGAGTTAAAAAATAAAGTCACTGAAAAAGTTTTTTTTACTTTTCCATTAAAATTAAAGAGTTCTATTAGACAAGACAAGTTAAACCTGTTCATAAAGGATCTATAATGACTAAGTGGTTATTAAAAATATATTAGAATTGGAGTCCTAAGCAGAATTCATATATATATTAGCACTATAATTAAAATTGTGTGTGTTCAATATATTGAACTGTGTGTGTGTGGGGGGGGGTACTAAGGATTGCACCCAGGGGCATTCTACCTCTGAGCTACAACCTCAGCCCTATTTTATATTTTATTTTGAAACAGGGTTTCACCAAGTTGCTGAGGATGGCCTTGAACCTGTGATCCTCCTGTCTCAGCCTCCGAAGTATTAGGATTACAAGGTTGCACCAGCACACTGGGCAAATTTTAACTTTTAAATCACTGCAGGATATGAATGTAGTAAGACTAACATCAATTTCACCAGGAAAGAGTAATGATTTTTTTGCTGTTGGAATTCTAACAATGGATATAAGGTCAAAGCATTTCATAGAAGCAGCTGAGTTTCCCTCCCTCCAAAAAATGGGGGGGAGGGGAGAATAAGTAAATACACTGACAAGTTCCCATTATAGCTTTAAAAAAGGAACTAAAAGTCAGGTAAAAATATAGAAAAGGATCAATGCTTTTCTAGGAAACCAGTTAAATATCCTACCAACCACAAAAATGTTTAATAAGCTAGCCTAATATAAGAACTCAATGCCCACTACACAATGGTAACTATTACCAGCTGTCAGTCCTTGAAAACTAGACTTCCATTTTTGTTTTCTTAAACCAAAGCCTAAGTCTCAGCCAAATGGTGTTTTTTTTTTTTTTTTTTTTTTTATAATTTTTTTTTGCGGTACTGGGGATTGAACTCAGGGGCATTCTACCTCCGAGCTACACCCCCAGCCCTATTTTTTATTCTTTTATTTTGAAACCGGGTCTCGCTAAGTTGCGGAGTGCCTCACTAGGTAGCTGAGGCTGGCCGCGAACCCAGATCCTCCGGTCTCAGCCTCCCAAATGCTGGGATTACAAGCGTGCGCCACCACGCCCGGCCTCATATGGTGTTATTTTTTTTTAAAGTACATTTAAGTATTTTTGGATGATAGCGGTCAACTACTCAATTTTACGTATACCAATGTTTTGTAACATTCTCAATGTTTCGATGTCTTAGTATCAGGATCTTATGTTAGACTACTTCAGTTCTCTTCTCTCATGCATCTCAACTCTTCCACACAATTTTTTTGTGTGTATATTAATACACTGCTTTTCTAGATAAATTTGTTTTAAACAACTGGAATCAATTGTTTTACACTGAAAAAAAAAAACACCTTATACAATGGCAGACCACTAATTCCATGGTTCCTTGCTATGTAGAAGTTATTAACCACTTTGATAACATTTTCATGCAATGATCTGTAAAAAGCAATATAAGATAAACAAAATATAACAAAACATAATAATTAAACCCATTTTCCATTGTCATCTAACAACAGTAACATAAAAATCATAAGAACTTTTATAAAATAAAGGCAGTAGTCGTTTGTTCTTATTTTTAAGACAGAAAACTTAAAACTAGGTAAAGGAAATTGAATCAAACAAGTTAACTGCGTGGAGTAGGCCCCTAACCTCTGACAGCACACTGCATTGATTTCCTTTCTGAAAGCAGAAATGCAAACGAACAAACCACCTGCTTTTGGACAGCTCAACTGAGGACTTGCTCTCAAGCCAATCGAATTGTCTACAAAACCTTATGCATAACTGCATAAGGTTTGACTAATTGCGACAAACTGAAGGGCAAGAAGTCGTTTACAAATACCTACATGCTGGTTTTAAATGTAACTCCTATTTAATGTGGTTTTCTGAATGAGCGTCCAAGAGTAGTAAGTACGAGACGAATTCTTTTAAATGAGGAGCTCTCACGCGGAGGCAACAAGTAAGCCCTGACCCAAGGATCCTTTTAAAATCAAACCAAGTTATTAAGAGAATTTTGAATTCAGGAAGTAGGCTCATTCTCCGTAATCATCTAAAAGGAAGAGGCCCAGGCAGTGCTCAACATCCTGACCCTGGCTTTTAAAACTACTTCCACTTGGAGAAAGGCGGGCGAAAGCATCAGGAGTACCGCCGGTCTCCTTCACCCAACACTTCAATGACCCAGCTGCAGCCTGGCGCACCTTTTCCAGAAGGACCTCTCCCGCCTCTGGGAGCCCCTTCCTCCTTCCGGCCACCAAAGGCCATAGAGCCCTCACCTCCCCTCTGGTCCTCACCGACCCTGGCCTGAGATGCGGCTCCCGGAGGCCTCGGTTGCACGAAACCCAGCCCCTTTCGGCCGCCGGGAGCTGGGCCTCGAGCAACCGACCAGCTGCTGTGGCCAGCGGGTAAGGTTACCGCTCCGCTTCCGCGGCGGCCTGCGACCCGGCCACCTGCAGGGCCTGGCAGGCGCCCCAGCCTCCCCCCGTCCCGCAGCCCGCGCCGGGACCGGCCCCCGCCGCCTCCAAGGAGGCCCGCGCCCCTCGCGCCCGGCGGCGACCCCGCGGTCCCCGCCAGCCCTGGCCGACCCCCACCCGAGTCCCTGGGCGTCCTGCGGCGTCAGCGCCGCCCCTGTCGCCGCTCACCCGGGCCGGGACAGTCTTGCGTCCGAGAGACAGCGCAGCGCAGGAGGGCCGGGGGAGGTCGCGGAAGGAAGGAATGGAGAGCACACCCAGCACCACTTCGGCCTCCTCCACCCGCCGAGGAGGGGAAAGAGGAGAGCGGGAGCACAACAGCCCGCGCCTCGCACACCCGCCGCCGCCGCCGCGCGCGCCCGCCGCCGCCTCAGCCTAAGGCAGGCCACTCCGCCTCGTGCCCGCGCACGCCGCGCCGCGCTCCCAGTGGCCCCAGCGCCGCCAGCACCTCGAGGCCCCGCCCCCTCGCCTTCCTGCGGCGGCCTCCCGCCCCGCCCCGCTCACACGCCAGAGCCTTTCCGGTCGCACGGACCAATGGTAGCGCGCTCCTATTACATAAGCGCGAGGGGCGTGGCCTTCCGGACGGGAACTGCAGGGACGTCGCCCCTTGTCCCTAGACGCTCCTCCCCTCCTGCGTGCTCTCGGTGTGGCTTCTCTGCGCGCCTCTGGCATTCAGGGGATCTCTGTCCTGGCGGGCTGCGGGTCCGCGGTGTGCGTCCCCAGTCTCCTGATCGCTCGGTCACTCGGCCGGCGGCCGGGCCTCGGCCCCCGCGTCCCTCACGCGCGGTGTCCGCGGCGCCCTCCAGTGCGCCAGCTGGGGCGTCCCCCCGGGGCGGGCGGGGAAAGGAGCGCCGGGCCGCGTGGCGTGGGTCACCCACCCGGGAGCCCGCCACGGGTACAGCTGCGGCCCCTCGGCTCCCGTGAGGCCAGGGCCAGGTGGCCCTTTATAACGGGACGTGCAGCCATTGTTCTCTCACCAGCCGCTCTTGACCTCACAGCCACGGAAACCCCCATTATTTTAATAAGGGGTTTTTAGTGAGTTCGAGATTTAAGCCTGACAGCCCACTGAAAATGGCTGCCCAGGCCTCCTTAGCCAGTTTAGACCAACTCCTAACAATATACCGAGTTGCTAATATTTGGGGAAAGAATTACCCCCCTCCTTGATTTACAGGCAACAGCAGTAAACGAGATATCCGATTAAGAGTAATAGTGATTGTAATTATTACATCTGCTGATTATCTAAAACGGTATTAGACATCGCCTTTCTTCCTCGCCTATAGGTTTCTAATTCGATCCATTGATGACTCTCCCACCTCCCAAAAGGAAGCTTTTCCATTTGATGTTCTTTCCTGGCCCATCGCCTGTAGTCTCCCAAATTTGCCTGCCAGACCCCGGGAAATGTTACTTGAATACGAATGTATCCCAAGTTACCTGACTGTGATGTAGATATCACAATTATTTAACCAGAAAGGAGTTAGCTGCCTATTGCATTTTGGGTGGAATAAAATGCAGAATGAAAGGTAAATGTAGTCCTCTCCATTTTGCCTTTCAGCCTCTTGCACCCTCACTTTGAGGCTCCCTTACTGGAATTTAAATCACGTGTTTAAAATTGCTAATATTTTTCTGGTACTTGGTTGTAAGCTCGTTTTCATCAACATATATCCAATGACTACAGTGCTAAATGTGGTAGGCATTGAGTAAGTGGATATTAACCGAATGAACCATGTATCTAAAGAACAGGGTTTTTAATTGACATCGCAAAGCTATAGCTTAATCATTAATAGTCACCATAATTGTATTAGTCCTGCTTATTGGGGGACAAAGTAAAGACCTAGAGATGGGAAATTCAGAAAGCAGTTTTTGTGTAACTAGGAAGGACAATGGACGGTGGAAAGGAGAAATGAAACCTGGCTGGCAGAGATGTCATCTTAACTAGAGAGGTGACTTCTGTTTGTGAAGCAGGGTTAATATAATTTTTTTTTTTTTACCATGGCCAAGATAAAATATCCATAAAAGTCAGTATTTCTTTTAAATTTTTGTGTTATACTTTCTTTGAGAACTTGGTAAAAGCTGTAGACTTTGCCCCCAGAAATTGCATATACGGATAAATATACATACAAACCTTTCCCCAGAGGTGGAGTTCTCAGTCTCAGCACCACGGATATTTGGGCAGGGTGGTACTCTGTTACAGGAGTCTGTCCTGGAGACTGTTGGATATTCAGCAACATCTCTGCCTTCTTACCTGCTTGATGCCAGTCTCGCCCCATCTTCAGTTGTGACAACTAAAAATGTCTCCAGATAGGTCAGAATATTCTCTAGTTGAGAACCACTGTCTAGAGGATATGGTGTAATGATAACTTCATGTAATAGTAAGCACATTTGAAATATGAAGGAAAAGAAGTGGATAAGTCAACATCTGTGAAGTGGCAGTAAATGCAAGACAGATATATTAGCATTACTACCAGCTGGTGTATTGCTTATGTTATGGAAATGTGACAGCAAATGGTATATGAATTCCATAGGAGGATTTTTGTACACAATTCTGTTTTGTTTGTTTGTTTGTTTGTGGTACTGGAGATTGAACTCAGGGGCATTCTACATTCTACCTCTGAGCTACACCCACAGCCCTATTTTATTTATTTATTTATTTTGAGGAACTGGGGATTGAACTCAGGGGCATTCTACCTTCGAGCTATACCTCCAGCCCTATTTTTTATTCTTTATTTTGAAACAGGGTCTCACTAAGTTGTGGAGAGCCTCACTAGGTAGCTGAGGCTGGCAGCAAACTTGGATTCTCCAGTCTCAGCCTCCCAAATGCTAGGATTATAAGCGTGCACCACCACACCTGGCTCACATTTCTGGTTTTAGTTGTGAATGCTACAGTACTTCTGACTGGTTTCCCCCTTCTGCCTTTAAACAATTACTCTAGCCTAATATGTAATAAACACTTGCCTCTTTTCTATCCAAAATCACAATAAGAATAAAATACTTCTCTGAAGACCTGAAAGGTTTGTTTCTTTGTACTCATGTAGGATTTTCTGGGACAAAAGAAATGGTGAGGAATCAATATATTATTTCCCAAAAAACCAGATCGTTCTGAATGACTTTTTTCAATTTACTTGTGGCATGTAGGTTAATATCTAAATGTAGTAAAGTGTTCAGCCCAGGGGTTTATTAGAGAACAAAAGAGACACTCTTGTCCTTGTGAGGCCTCCCATACAGTGATGAACAGTAACAACAGCAATGACAATAGGCTCAAAGATGTTTCCTTTGCTAGCTCTTTCTCCTTTACTCAACTTCTCTTCAGTAAGGTTTCTTGGAGCTACAGCTTGGGTCCTCTAGTCTTCTGTATGCTCTTTAACCTGAAGGAATCTCATTCACTGTTACCACTTTAAATATCAAACTTCAGATGACCCTGCATTTCTGTCTCTAGTTCTGGTCTCTCTTCTAGTTCCATGTTGACATCTCAAATGCCTATGTCTCCTCTACACTTTGATGTTCTATCGATATTTTACATTTAATACCATATTGTACTGAGTCAAAGAAACTATTGATTGTAAGTCACATTTATGCCCACTAAAATAAAAGAAATACTGCCCTCTGAACTCTGACATAATGCAAATACTCTTGAATATAAGATACATTTCCATTTCAGAAAGGTCAAAATAGGTTTAAAAACTAATATGACTAATTAGCATCAAAATTATTAAATAGCATCAAAAGGAATAAAATACTTAGGAGACTTACCAAGGGAAATGTAAAACTTATATTCTGAACACTAAACAGCATTGATGAAAGAAATTAAAGAAGAAGCTGGGCATGGTGGCACATGCCTGTAATCCTAGTACTTGGGAGACTGAGACAGGAGGATCACAGGTTTGAGGACAGTCTCAACAACTTAGGCTCTCAGCCAGCAACTTAGTGAGACCCTGTTTCCAAATAAAATAGGTTTGGTGGTATAGCCCAGAGGTAAAAGGCCCCTGGGTTCCATTCCCAGTACTACCACCACTAAAAAAAAAAAGAAATTAAAGAAGAAGCCGGGCGTGGTGGTGCATGCTTGTAATCCCAGCATTTGAGAGGCTGAGACAGGAGGATCCGGATTCACGGCCAGCCTCAGCTACCTAGTGAGGCACTCCGCAGCTTAGTGAGATTCAGTTTCAAAATAAAGAATTAAAAAATAGGGCTGGGGGTGTAGCTTGGAGGTAGAATGCCCCTGAGTTCAATCCCCAGTACCACAAAAAAAAAAAAAAGAAATTAAAGAAGAGCTAAATACGTGGAAAGATGTGCCAACTTCTTAGATCAGAAGACTTAATATTATAAAGATGCCAACAATCCCCAATTTATCTACAGATTCAGTGTCATCTGTATCAAAATCCTATCTGACATCTTTGCACAAATTGATGAGCCTATCCTGAAATTCATATGGAAAGTCAAAGAACCCAGAATAGCCAAAATAATCTTGAAACAACAAAATTGGGAGACGCACACTTTCCAATTTCAAAAGGTTATTACAAAGCTCTAGTAATTAAGACAGTGTAGTACTGACATACACATCAGCAGGTTACAATTCAGAGTCTGGAAGCTGGGCATTGTGGCGCACACATGTAATCCCAGTACTTGGGAGGCTGAGGCAGGAGGATTGTACGTTCGTGGACAGCCTCAGCAACTTAGCTGATCTCAAATGTGTGTCACCATGCCTGGCTATTCTTCAAGTATTTTTGATCCATGATTGGTTGAATCTGTTGAGGTGAAATCTGTAGATATGAAAGACATACTACAAATATAAATTTATAGAAGTTCTCCTTTCCATTTGATTCCTAAGATAATGACATGTAACACTTATATTATGCTTGCTATCTACCAGACATTGTTACAAGTGCTTTGCGCATCATGATTCATTTAATCCTCTCCACAACTCTTAGGTAACTAAGTTACAAAATGATTGAGTAAGTTACAGATGATCACACAGCTAGCAAGGGGAAAAGCTAAGCCTTGGTTCTTGGAAGTCTGGTCCTGGGGCTGGGCTACACCACAAGTGTGGTATCCAGATGTGTTCTTTTCACTCCTGTGTAGCTATAGCATTTGGCATGATATAGATACCCATTAAATGTTTGTTGAATGAATGTATGACTGGATGATCCCTCTGAACTAGGTTAGGAGGCTTCTTAGGTATTCCAGAGCTTGTTGTACTTCCCATCAATAGCAATTATCGCACTGTGTTATATTTGCCTTCCTGTAGGATCCTGAGTTATGTCTTGTTAACCAGCCCTTCACACATAGTAGCAAGTCAATTAGTATCTATGAATGAATGAATTACAGGTAGTGAATAGTGAATGAAATTACAAATGTCAATGACTATTGACATAGCCAGTGTTTGAAAATGAATGCCCTATCATCTAGTTAAAGATAGAGGCGTGAACATACAAATTTACAATTTACCTCTCCCCTCTCTTGAGACCCAACTAAAACCATGGTAAAGGAGTTTATAAGAAAGCAGAAACTCAGCTGAGCATGACAGTGTATGCCTGTAATCCCAGTATTTGGGAGGCTGAGACAAAAGAATTGCAGGTTCAAGACTAGACTCTGCAACCTACCAAAACCCAATTTCAAAACAAAAAAAAATAAAAAGAGCTGGGAATGTAAGCTCAAAGAACACAGAAGGGAAGCCTATGTAGCAAGATTTTGGAGGTGGACACGTAACTGATTTAGGAAAGAAGAGGGTTTCTGAATGGAGGTTTGGCTACTAAGCGTGGGTATGGGTAGAAATTCTGCATGAAAAACAGACTGACTAAGTAAAATCCCTCTAAATATGGAAGGAATCCCTCTTCTTCCACATCTCAGCTCTGAGTGTGGAGTAGACAATCTTTCACCTCCAATCAGAAGACCAGAAGAGTTTTCATGGGGTAGGATGCAACCCAAAAGAAAAGAGACTGGTAACCAGGGTTCCCCAATGAAGCAAACACCCTGGCAATGAATCCATCAGACAGATGAAGATAACCAGACATTTGAGGAGCACCTCTTCTGTGAAGCACAGAGACCTCAAGCCAGCAAACAGGGAAAAAAGCAACCTGAAAAACAGACTGCTGGGCGAAGAACACTTTTTTAAATTATCTTGCTAGGTTGCTGAGAATCTTGCTAAGTTGCTGAGGCTGGTCTCAAACTTGCAATCCTCCTGTTTCAGCCTCCCAAGTACTGGGATTACAAGGGTGTGCCACAATGCCCAACTGTAATTAACTCTTAAAAATTATTTCTTCTCCTCTAGTTTCTCTGTTTTCCTTTCCTGGAATTCTTATTGATTGGAAGTTGGAACTCCTGAAATTATCCTTTAATTTTATTGTCTTTTCTTTTTGCCTTTTCATACTACTTTCTAGGAGATTTTATCAATTCTAGCTCTCAACCTTTCCACAGAGCCTACATTTCTAGTAGAAGACAGATGGATAGGTATGAAAGTTTTCCAGTATCTTTCTTATTGTTCCTGTTCTTTATTGTTTCTTCATTTTAAAATAGCATCCAGGACGCACTGTGTTCTCATCTTTTTGAGGTCACATCTCTCTGATGCCAAGGTGGCAGCCTGCAGAAGCCTAACAGACCAGCCAGGATAGTTTGATGCAGGAGAAATTTCAAGCAAATAAAATTGATAGATTGCCTCATAAGTGTGAACTTATGGAGAGATTGAGTAACTTAGATTTAAATTGTAATAAGGACATTTAAAAAGCCAGGAATAAGCAGAACAGTGATCAGCTACTGGGAAGATTAAAAGTTGAGCAAGAAAGACAAGCTCATCTCGTGCCTTCCCTGGCTTAGCAGTCAATAGCACTGACATGACGATAATGATGTAAATGTGGATCTGACCACAATTCATTCTATAAAGATACATTTCTTAGGATAGAGAAATGCAAAGTCTGTACATGTGGTGGAGACTAGTTGTGCAGGGGAGGGTGGTGGGGAAAGAGAGCTACATTGTCATTTATCATAGTGGGAGGTCTGTAGAGAATACCTAAAACTGGTGGTGGGGAGAACCCAAGAAATAGTAGTACAAGTTTACATACAGAAATGCCAAAAGACTAAAATAATTGTAAGTAGCTGCTGCTGAGAAGAGGGAATTTAACAAGCAGTAAGCTGCTATTTTTGTTTTGTTTTGTTTTGTGGTACTGGGGATTGAACCCAGTCATTCTACCTTTGAGCTACACCCCAGCTGTATTTTTTTCTTATTTGGAAACAGGGTCTTGCCAGGTGGATGAGAGTCTCACTACTTGCTGAAGCTGTCCTCAAACCTGCAATCCTTCTGTCTCAGCCTCCCAAGTACTGGGATTACAGACATGCACCACCATGCCCAGCTAAAACTTCTGATTTTTGTGTTTTTTTGCCTTTTTTTATAACTAGTTTTGCAAGACTCAAGTTTTAACCTGTGTGCATTTTTACTGTGATAAAACAAAAATAAATTTTAAAAATTATTTTTAATAGTCTTCTAATCATATTTGTTTCTAGGCAATATGTATGTCTTCACAGTTCTCTGGAATTCAAAAGGTATTTGAGTAAGTCCAGGTATTGCACTAAGTCAGGGTATTATTAGTACCCTTGGCATCTCCCTGTAATCAAAGCTTCTGTTTTCATTCCAGGAAGGGCATGCTTTGTGTTCCACCATTCCTTTTTTCTAGTTTTCTGCATACCATCCCTATTAGACTTGCAGGCTGCTGAATAAACTAGGGAGAAGAGATTACCCAAGTTTAACGCAGCCATTCTTGCTGCCTTTCCACTGTGACTTTTATGCAAGGAGGTAGGAAACAAAACGAAACAGGAAAATTAGGAAGGGACAAATTCATTCTTCTCTAGGCAGTAATTCATACAGGTATTTATTAGACAAGGGCTTTTTGCCTTTTAGCCATAAAGTCGTCTTGGTCCAATGGATGCTCTTGATTTTGTTTGAGGTCTGTTAACTACATTGATGACAGTAGGATGATCCCATACAGAGACATCTATCCTGAGAATGGCTCCTGTAGTTTTTCCTAACTTTCACTGATCTGCAAAGACTTGGGGGGAGGGGGGGATTCCACTTTGAACTATTACTTGGGATGAGAGAAGACAAAAGGAGAAAAAGTTTGGTTACATTCTGAAATTTAGCCACTTTTTTGGCAGAGTGTGGTTATTAGTGCTTTTAATCACATATTTAATTATATTCCACGTTTGATTTTAATAGTACTTAAGCCATTAGGCTTTGGAAGAATGTTTAATGACTGATTCCCCAGATTGAAAATAAAAGAGTTGGGCTGAGTGACTTCCAAGACCTCTTCTAGCCTTTGAACTTCTATGACTTCATGACTTAGCAAGAACTTCAGGGACTTTCAGTGAACTTTATTTATGAAAGTCAGAGCCGGGCGTGGTGGCGCACGCTTGTAATCCCAGCATTTGGGAGGCTGAGACCGGAGGATCTGGGTTCGAGGCCAGCCTCAGCTAACTAGTGAGGCACTCCGCAACTTAGTGAGACTCGGTTTCAAAATAAAGAATAAAAAATAGGGCTGGGGGTGTAGCTCGGAGGTAGAATGCCCCTGAGTTCAATCCCCTGTACTGGAAAAAAAAAAAAGAAGGTCAGAATAAAAGTTACCAGCCGGGCGTGGTGGCGCACACTTGTAATCCCAGCATTCGGGAGGCTGAGACCGGAGGATCCGGGTTCACGGCCAGCCTCAGCTACCTAGTGAGGCACTCCGCAATTTAGTGAGACTCGGTTTCAAAATAAAGAGTAAAAAATAGGGCTGGGGGTGTAGCTCGAAGGTAGAACGCCTCTGAGTTCAATCCCCAGTACAGCAAAAAATAAAAATAAAAAATAAATAAAAGTTACCCTAAACTGCATCCGTATGGAAATTTAAAACCAAGCCTGTTTACTATTACCTATAAAATAAAAATGAAACCAGGCATGATGATGCATGCTTGTAATCCCAGTACTTGGGAAGCTGAGACAGGAGGATCACAGGTTCACAGCCAGCCACAGCAACTTGTGCAGCCCTCTACAACTTAATGAGAACCTGTTTCAAAATAAAGAATAAAATAGGGCTGAGTGTGTGGCTCAGAGGTGAAATGGCCCTGGGTTCCATCCCCAGTACCACAAAAATAAGTAAATAATAAAAAATAAAATAATAAAAAATAAAAATGAAGCTAGGTGTGATGGTGTGACTGTAATCCTAGTACTTGGGAGGCTGAGACAGGAGGATCTCAGGTTCGAAGTCAGCCTCAGCAATTTAGCAAGGCCCTCAGCAATTTAGTGAAACCCGGTTTTCAAATAAAAAACAAAATAGAATGGGGGTTGTAGCTTGGAGGTAGAATGCACCTGGGTTCAATCCTCAGCACCACAAAAAAATAAAATAAATAAATAAATAAGCATGAAATTTCTATCTTCCATAGAGGAAGACTAAGTGGTTGAGGAATAAATAGAAAATAATGTGAACTAAGGAAAAATATTTGTTGAAACTTCAGTGGCTGTTTTAATCATGATTGTTTTCTATATCTTATGACTTGACATTTGGGGGGAAGGGCTCACAACCCTACAGGGAGACAGCCCCTCCCAAGGATAGCTAACTTCTGAAGATAATACAACTTGCCCAATACACCTTTCAGGTACCAACCAACCAATTTGTACTGCAAACACCTCCTTTATCTCATTTTCATGTGCCATGTTTATATTTTCTCCCCCTAAATCATCCCAGGCCCTGGTACTAGGCATTAGGGCCCACTCTGATAGACCAAAACCCACTGAAGTTATTCAAATTGGCCAACCCTAAGCTGTTCACTCCGCTTGCCTTGCCTTCCCAAAACAGGGCCTGGCCGAGACTCCCCTCTCCTGCCTCTGACTCCTGACCACACCGAGTGCTCCCCACGCGGCGTTATGTGGCTGGGCGTGCCTCCTTCTCTTAGGAAATGTAAGTGATAAATTCTTCTTTCAGTGACATTGGCCTCCTATGTCATTACTGTCACCTCCACAAATTAAAATCCTACTGACACAATGGCACAGTGAGTTCAGTTTTGTTGTCCATGTAAGCTTGACAGGAAGGGTATCCTGCTTTCCGTACAACTGCAGTGGGTTGGTTCACTCCCTAGGACACCTTATAACTGGTACCCCAGTTGTTTAGCTCAGTCCTGATGAGAGTCATGTCTCAGTATTTCATGATCACACATCAAACCCCTATGCCTCAGAATACATGACTTTTACCCTACAGTGTAAGGTGGTAAAGGCATCTGGAGATCGGGATGGAGGACAGGCAGTCACTGCAGCTATTTGTTTCTTCTAGAATAATTAGTCATAGAATGTGCCCAAGTGAGGCTAAGTATCTTCTCATATAAAAGCCAATTCGGTCTTGCCTAAAGCCTCCTAAAGATAATATGAACAGCCATAGTTTATTGAAACCCTACTATGTGTCCCCAACTCTTACATCAGACCTTCAGAGCAGGTCTGATGATCCCTAATTTATTGATAAAGAAAATGAGACTCCAAGAGATTTCTCGTTGTCACACAAGATGCAGAGCTGGTAAGTAAAGGAGCCAAAATTGAGCATTAAGATCTATCTGATTCCAAATACGGACTTCTTTCTCCATGCAGGCTGACTGGGGAGTGTATGCCAATATAGAGAATTCCTCCTCCATCTGCTGTGAACTGTCGATACAATGTATCAGATTGACAGTGGCCAACACTGGGTACTGAGTTTCTTCCTCTTGTCACAAAGACCCCTAACCACTTTTCTGGGTCACCACATCCCTGTGGTGATCTCATAATCTATGACTCTTGCTTAGTACTCTGAAGAATGAAGGATTTGTAATAGATTTCTTTTACAATAACAATTTTTATTCTTAAAATATGATTGTAACTTTGCTAAGTATAATAGATAAGAAATTTATTATTTAGCCCTTCTTATTTCCAAAGTAGATTTGGAGTACCCAAATACTCAAATGTTAGTTTTATTTAACTGACATTTTAACTTTTTTTTCTTTCATATAATTTCAGAAAGTCAACAAAGTACATGAATCGGTTAGCATTAAAGAGGGCTATCGTTAGTGGCTTGGAATTTAAAGTATGAATAAATGAAGGCTGTCTTTAATAAACAAGTGATGTGTCATTTGGGACACATGCAACCTAATGTGTGGGTTTGTCAGCGTGGCTATGAGGATACTCGGGCATACTTTCTGTAGTTACAATTTCCAGGTGGGTGTGTGTATACATGCCAGTCTTAGTAGTGAATTTCAGCACTCACTGGCATCAGCTGGGCTGGGGCTTCAGCTTTCTTTCTGTTGTGGGGATGATGCACATGCACGAATCTTTCTCTTACCAGATCCGTATTTTGACCCATGGCTTACGTGGGTCAGATGTTTGGTTCACTAGAACCCATGACCATAAAAGTATTATCTGTCCCCCAGGGGGTTAGACCCCAAGCCCTTGTCCAGTTATCTCTAGAGTTTACTCATCTATCCTAACTAATCATTCAGTTCAGGAGATGTGAATTTGGGGCATCAACTGGGCAAGTCATGCAACCTCACTGTGTCTCAGCTTTGATGTTTGTCCACAGGAATAATTTAAGCCAACATTTTGCCCCATAGTTTATTTTTCCATATAGAAGACTGCCTACAAGTAGTTGGATTATTTCTGAGGTAACCCAACTAATTGGAGGGGAAAATAGTCTACAATATTAAAAACTATGGTACTGACTAAAAAGTAATTATAATTAACTGGAAAATTATATTTTTTAAAAGATAATTTTCAGTTTTGGGACAATTCAATATGGGGGAAAGAGAGAAAGAAAGAAAAATAGGAAGAGAATTTTCAGTCAAAAGGTTTTTTGGAAAATATATTTTAATCTTTGTTTTTTATTTATTTATTTATTTATTTATTTATTTATTTATTTATTTATTTATTTATTTATTTATTTATTTGCTATTCCATAAAATGCACATTTGTTATAACATGATGGGTCCTGAGTTCTTTAATTTTCAACCAAACTCTCTTCTGTGGTTTTATTATTATCCCAATTATGAGAATGTATCTTTCAGCTGGCCCAGCATTTCCTGTTTTCATAATATAAAACCTGAATTATGACCATGAAGTAGCAGAATTAAAACTTCAGGTCGTAAATAGGTATTGAAATGTAATTGAAGGTAGCAGGTCCAAATTATTGGAAATGCAGCTGAATAAGCATTCCCAGGAGGGTGTGCTCCTGAATGGCACTTATTTATCT